>CM069133.1:14314849-14517349 GCA_035221665.1 Okamejei kenojei
CATGCAGACCAATATCAAACACGTGTGTCAGGGTTTGAGGATCAAACCTGAATAACAACAACAGCTGTCGGCAGAAATCTCCAAAAAAGTCAAAAGAATGGACAAGGAGGCTAAGAACCATTGCCTAGGAACCGCCACCGCCAAATCACCCATTCCATCGCCAACAACTGTATACCCCTACTGAAACCTCACCTCCATAACACCAAGGACCCCTATCCGCCACCAGCCCCCCCAACAGCAGAGACAGCCTTTTAGCAAGCCTCAAGCACGCTAAGAGCGCCACAGCCACGACAATGACACAAAACTCCCCCACCCAAAACACCATAATCACAAGACCCCCGTGTACCATGGAGGTAAGGGATCTGGTTTGTCTAAGAAAGTACTTTATAACCTCCAAGAAGGGACGGTTGCGGCATTTTGGGTGCATGTGAAGCAAATAAATAACCACATACACGTTTATTCTACAAAGTGTTCACGGTTTTGTCATAGAATTTATAATGGGTAAACTTCCCCTACAGCAGCAAATGAACCCCAGTGCACATTTGCGCTATCTCCAAAAGAGATAAAGGAGGACTTGTCAAAATTCTACGGCTAGCAGCCAAAGGGTGATCAGGGAAAACGACTCAACACAACCCTCTTGATTTGTGTGTCCAAAACATCTTTACAAAAACTAAAAGATGGTGGACTGGTCGGATTAATCATAGATCTAAACCCTATTTTTGAAACACTTTTGTACAATATACCCATTTCAAAATGGAAACCTTTGAAACATCTAAGCATCTGCTTTAACCAGGGTACTTTTATTGCTTGCATCGAATTAAAAGATGCATACTAACAGTCCCCATCATAGAATCTCCTGGAAGTACCGAAAATTTGTCCTGGAGGGGACAGTTATGGCAATACAAGCCTTCCCCAATGGTTTAATCCACAGCCCCCATACTATTTACCAAATATAGTCATAACAATATTGGCAATCCTCCAGCACCGCATATATATCGTCCTGGCATACTTGACGTATATACTTAGTGTTGAACATACAGTCCAATTGGCAAAGCTGCAGACACAGCGCTCAAATCTTTAATTCGTGACATTCGGTTAGTCACCCATCACAACAAATCCAAACGACCCCATCTCAAGTCATGACTATCCTGGCTTCACCATTGAACAAACCGAAAGTATGATCACTAACCGACCAACAAAGCGTCCAGACATAAAAGAAGCAATGCAACAGCCTTCTTGCTGGCGCCAGTGTACCGACTATCAGACAGACGGCAAGGTAATTGGAAATTGGTACTACATTTCCCAGCTGCGCAATTCGGACCAATTGCATTACCAACAAACTTATAAAGAGCAAAGGATCTCAGCATTTAAAAAGCGAATGCTGGGCACTTTGACAGACCGAATACAGTGCCAATTAAGGCTAAAGCTGGAGCTACAATGGTGGATTGACAATATTAGGGAGTGTCACTAAACCCATTTTGTTAAGCAAACCTATCAGTCGGTGCTACAGACTGACGCAGCGCCACATCTGTGGTGCAAACTGACACCACGTCAGTTGTGGTGGCAGATGGGACCCTCACGAGTCTACCCTCCTCCAGACACAAGGGATAAACTATCTGGAGATGTTAGGGGCTTTCCATAGGGCTGCGGCATACGTGCACAAACTTACAGCATTTACATGTCCGCCTCCAAATAGATAACACCACGGTGGTGGCTTATATTCAATCATATGGGTGGTATCTCGTCATTATCTTGTGACGAATTGGCAAACACAATCTGGACTGGTGCATTTGAGAGAAATATTGTATACTGCGACCAATTTACCAGGGAAGGTAAACACAGTGGCGGACACCAGGTCATGAGTGTTCAATGATAACATCGAGTGGATGTTGAATCCCCCATTACGGGGGAAAGTCACCCGTGCCATGGTCACTTAAACCTGTTGGCTTGCAGGTTCTAAAGAGGCCGCTTATCAAGGCCGGAATATCGCCCAGGGCCATGGATCTCATTTCAGCGTCGTGCAGAGCATCAACAAGGAGGCAGTGCCTCACCCAGGGCTGGAAGTGGGAGGCCTTCTGCTCCCTTACCAATACGACCTGATGTCCTGGAATTCCTAGCGGGCCTTCATTACGATTCGGGCCTCAGGGTTCCCTCAGCTCCCAGGGCCCTCTGCTTCCAATAAACAGTGCCCCAGGAGTGCGCTGTCCTCATACCTGGACAAAGGTGTGGGCTCACACCACCTGGTGTCCAAATTCATGAGGGGAGTGTTCAACACCAACCCTCCACGACCCAGATACAACATCACCTGACGTGGGACGTAGGGATAGTACTGACCCTACTGAGGAGCAGGTCCCCTATGACAGGGTTACCACTCGAAAAGCTCACCCTCAAAGTGGTGATTGCTGATGGCACTGACTACAGCTCAACGGGTCAGGCTTTAACAGAAGCTGCGGCTGGTTAGAATGGTCTCCCACCCTCTGCTAAGGTAACTTTCTTTGTAGAGGACCTCTGAAGCAGCACAGACCTGGGTCTTTTGGGCTGCAGTTGGAATTCCGGGCGTACCCCACTGATGCCACACCCTCTGCATAGCCACCCATCTCCGCTATTACATCAGAACAACATGAACTAACATGAACAACATGAGCAGGGCTCCTCATCAGCCGCCAGCAGCCACATCACCGGGTGACTGTGCAGACCATCAGCCAGGTGGCTCAGGGCGGTGTTGGGTGCAGCAGGAGTGTCGCTCCTAACATGTTTTAAATCTCACTCTATCAGGCTTGCATCCACAGCAGCGGCGAGGGCCATGGAGGTGCCCATGGATCACATCCTCTCCACCGCCGCTGGGCCAGTGACTCAACATTCCAGCGGTTGTTCTACAATAAGCCGGTGGTCGCCCCCACAACGTTCGCGGAAGCCGTGCTGCGAGCCGCTCCACGAATTTGTCCCCAATTAGGGGGGGGTCCTTCTGCTTTGTTATTATTTGTGTTAATAAATGTGCATTATTTTTCAGCCTGTTCAGTCTGGAATGCATTAGCAACCTTCCTCCATCAGTATTGCGGCAGTGTGATAGCATGGACGTTGTCCAGGGCATGAAATCACAGAGCTTTGAAATCTTCACGAAGGCACTCACGTGACTCCGAAATAAAATAGTAAGATTAAACAAGAACTTGCCAAGTTCGAAGGTTGATCTTTATTTTATGAGGAGTTGCGGTGAGGGATTTCGTGCCCTCCGCTCCCAACCCTCTATCATAAGGTCAACTGGTATGTTCTTCGTCATTAATCTTACTATCTCCAGTCATGATGCGTTCTGTGATTCCACACCGCTGCTTTGAAGAATGTCGCGCATGCGTGCTGGCGGGGTCTTCACGAAATCCCTCACCGCAACTCCTCATAAAATAAAGATCAACCTTCGAACTTGGTAAGTTCTCGTTTAATCTTACTATTAAATGCCACTCTGAATGAAAAAAATGGAAAAGGCCATTCCGTGCTATGAATCCACTTGGCAAAGGAGGATATTGTCATGAATTAGGGTTAAAAACTAACAAAATAATCCCACCACAGTATGTAATTAATGTAATTATATTAGCATTGGAGAATTTACTTACTCTATTTTTTCAGTCAATAACATTGGTGACAATTAGTTCCTTCACTCAAAATTGTGGCAGCACTGCGTCAGGATCCCGGTTTGAACCTGCCCTAGGGTGCTGTCTGTAAGACACATAGAAATGTGTCGGATGTATCTGGTGATCGATGGTCGACGTGTATGCGGTGGGCCTGTTTCCATTCTGTATCTCTAAATTATACTCATTTAAAGAGGAATGAAAGTCAATTATGGATCCCTCTTTTGGATTACCATACCAGCAAATAAAATGATTCTTGGAGAGAAATGGAAACATTGTTAAGCAATTGTGTAAAAGTAGATCCAGGTTACAGAAACAACAAAACTAATGTTCTGTCTGAAGAAATATCATGCATGCGTTTTTTTCAGTCTATGATCACATTTGAAGTGATCTCCATTTCAATTTGATTGCAAGCAAAAATAGTACAACTGACATCAATACTGAAATTTTACTTCGGAGTCACGTGAGTGATTCCGTGAAGAACCCCGCCAGTCCACATGCGCGTCTTTACGTCTAACGCATGGCTCAGCGGCCGGCTGGGAGGAGCAGCGCTCCTCTAGAGGTAAGTTTAAAAAGCCTCATGTCAGTGTCAAACTTGTTTGGAGGTCGTTTCCTGCACTTGTTACAGGAGGGCAAGTCCAAGCATGAAAGAAAACGTTTAACAGCAAGGCGAGCCGAAGCAAAAGTATCTAAAGACACGGGAATGCGGGTATCCAGGCGGCCACCGTCGCTGCGCCGGAGGGGCGTAGGCCACCAGAAAGCTGGTCCGGCGATAGACTTGGACGAGTCCAGTCGGGAGGGTTCTCCCTCAAGAATGGATACCGTAGGATGGATATCCAGAATGGAGCTCCTATTGGAGAGAATGCTCCAACAAGAGCACCATCCTCTCTAAAGAGCCCACGCCAGCAGCACCGAAGGGCTGCCTAGTGCCTCCCCCTTGGAGGAGAAGAGCATACTTGGTCAGCATGAGGCATTTATTCATCCAATCACATGGAATTAATTATTTAGAGCTTTTAGGAGCATTTTATGGGCTGAAGGCTTACTGTTCCACTAAGCATCACTTACATGTTCAGCTTCAGATCTGACAACACCATGGCAGTGGCACCGATTTGTTAATCACATGGGTGGAACCAAGTCAAAATCTTGTGACAGATTGGCTAACCTTATTTGGCACTGGTGCATTAAAAATAACATTCGGATTTCAGCTGCCTACTTGCCAGGCAGATTCTATATGGTGGCAGACACCAGGTCAGGCAAAATCAACGACACCACAGAGTGGATGTTGAATCATGATGTATTTAATGAAATCGTTTCTTTGGTATGGGTTTCCCAGATATTGATTTGTTTGCATCCAGACTCAATCACCAGGTACCGAAGTATGTTTTTGTGGGAACCAGATTCAGGGGCAGTGGCGGTGGATGCATTCGCGCTACACTGGGGCGGAATGTTTTTATATGCATTCCCCCCTTCTGCCTCATCAGTCCTTCTGAACTAAGATCAAGCAGGACTCCGCTTCAGGAGTTTTGGTGGTACCCGATTGGCCTACACAGCCATGGCTCCCTCTGATTTCGGGTATTATTACACAATCTATTATGGTGGTTCCAAAACCTCATAATCTATTGCTGCACCCTGTGACTGGAGGTCAACACCCGTTGTATGATCGTGTTAATTTGTTAATTTGCAGATTTTAAGAAGGCCATACCTTGGTCTGGGACTATCCAATCGGACTGTGGATGTCACAACATCACCCTGGAGGAATAGTACGAAAAAGCAGTACATCTCTCATGTCAGGAAGTGCGAGGAATTTTGTTTACATGGGAACATTAAATACCACACAGCCTCCATCCCAGATGTCCTTGAATTTCTGTCCAAATTACATTTCGATGAAGGGCTGAGCTATAGTGCCATCAACAATGCCCTGTCATCGTACCTATGCTGGGGGTCAGAACTTCAGTCTGTAGGATCTCATCCGTTAATATCCAGATTTATGAAGGGTGTTTTTAATTCTAATCCCCCCCCCCCCCCAGGCCTAGGTATTCCGAAATCTGGGATGTGAGTATGGTACTGACGCTGCTTTGTCTGTGGGGCACAGCCACATCCTTGTCTTTGCCAAAGATTACCCTAAAGTTGGGTATGCTCATGGTGCTCGTATCAGCACAAAAGGTTCAGACCTTGCACAAACTACAGCCGGACAGGATGGTGTCATCAGGGAATGACATTAATTTTTACATCTATGACCTAATTAAACAAAGCAGACCAGGGGTGTCTGGATTCAAGACTGTACTGTCAGCTTATCCCACTGATTTGCGGCTGTGTGTAGTGGCGCACTTGCGGAGGTCACGAAGAGCCTCAGAGGCTATGAGGTAGCAATGTTTATTATCCACAAAAAGCTACATATGAAAGTGTCAGTTCAGACCATTTCACGAGGGCTGAAACAAGTGCTTGAGTTGTGCAGGAGTTAATACTGACAATTTCATATTCACTCCACCAGGGCGGCATCAATGTCAGCAGCGAGGACAATGAACGTCCCTCTAGAACATATTCTCGCGGCCGCAGGATGGTCAAATGAATTGACTTTTCAGAGGTTTTATAACAAACCACTTATTGAATCTGGGGTGTTCGCCCATTCTGTTTTAAGTTCTGTTTCATAGCTTCTCCCTGGGAGAGAGGAGTCGCTATTGTGTTATTTTGTTTATTTTGTGAAATAAAGCATTAACATGTTAATCAGTACCATGTTTTCAATGTATTGCTCATTATTCACTCCTCCTGAGTCAACTGATTGCAGTGTGAGATGCCTGGATTTGGATCGGCGTGAAATCACAGATCTTTGAAATCTTTGAAAATCTTCACGGAATCACTCACCTGACTCCAAAGTAAAATAGTAAGATTAAATGAGAACTTACCAGTTTGAAGTTTGATCTCTATTTTATGAGGAGTTACGATGAGCAATTACGTGGCCACCGCTCCCAACCCTCATATCATGAAGCTCATCTGGTAATTCTAGGTTTGTAGTCTTACTATATTACTTCAATTGATTTCACACCACTGCTTTGAAGATTGACGTGCATGCGGACTGGTGGGGTTCTTCACGTAATCGCTCATCGTAGCTCCTCATAATATAAAGATCAAACTTCAAACTGGTAAGTTCCCATTTAATCCTACTATTGATGTATGTATCGATAGCGGTAATATACACAGAAAATATGGGAAATGCTCAGCAGATCAGACAAACATCTTCAAAAAGAGGGACAGAGTTAAGTTTTGTGCCAAAGACTGTTCTCGAACCCTGAAACATCATCTGTTTCTCTTTCCACAGAGACTGCCTTGCCTGCTAAAAGGACACAAAGTGCCACAGTAACTCAGCTGGTCAGGCAGCATCTCTGGAGCACATGGACAAGTGACGTTTTGCATTGGGACCCTTCTTTAGACAGCCGTACCTGCTGATTATTTCCAGCATTTTTTTGTTTTTATTTCAAATATCTAGTAGCTGCAGTTTTCTTTATTCATATCCATGGCAGGTTTTCAGATTGTACACATAAATCTATGTTTATTACAACCTGCACTAATCCCTAGCCTTGAATAATATGCCATTTTTTATGCAATCTGAACTGAATTTGAATTTTCATTGTCTCTTTTTAGAAATTATGTTTCCTGTATTTTAGGATCCATAAATTCTAACAATTTTATAAGGGATTAACAGCAATTTTATTACACTGTATGATATTATTTAGAGATGACCAAATGATTATGTGGCAAAACATCTATTGTAAGCCTTTTGAAGGCTGCAAAATTAACAGGCTGCATGAGGCAGATCAGAAAAGAACTGCCTAACTTTGCAGTGCAGGCATGTAATATCAGGTAGCAGTGCGGTTCACTTGACTACCGAGTACAGCTGTCTACATGGCTCTCTGCTCTCTTGGAAGCTCAATAACCTAGAAAATGTTTTATCCTCTTTGTGAGTCAATGCTTCTGTTTGAAAGGGAAATAAATTAACGTACTACCACATGCAAGACCACATCATGGGCAGAACAGTGGTGCAGCGGGTAGAGTTGCTGCCTCACAGCGCTTGCAGCCGGAGACCAGGGTTCGATCCCGACTACGGGCGCTGTCTGTACAGCAATTTGTACGTTCCCTCCGTGACTGCGTGGATATTTCTCTGAGATCTTCGGTTTCCTGCCACACTCCAAAGACGTACAGGTTTGTAGGTTTCTTGGCTTGGTTTAAGTGTAAATTTGTCCCTGGTGTAATGTAGGGTAGTCTTAATGTGTGGGAATCGCTGGTCCGCACGAGCTCGGTGGGCCAAAGGACCTGTTTCTGCGCTGTTTCTCTAAAACTGAAACTAAAAACTAAAACTGGATGACAAGATCTTTATCAATCAGCTGGACAAGTGACTGATTGGGCTTGTGTGTCTCACAAGTGGTTCAGGGGTCCTGACTGCTGAAACTGTGCTGACCTTTATGCCCACAAGTAGAGCCATCCGCTGTGACACAATGCCACCTTAGAAATTGCCAAAGTGGTTTATCAGTAAGCTCAGTAGTTTATCAGTAAGGATTAGGGGTGATTAGCTACATGTTGGACAAAGCTGGATTATTTTTGCCAGAACGTCGGAGCTGCAAGGAGATCTGAGAGAAGTAATAACATTATGAGAGGTATACATAGGATAGACAGTCAGAACCTTTCTCCCAGGCCAGAAATGTCAACGTCTGGAGGGCAGAACTTTATGATGAGAGGGTCAAAGTTTGCAGGAGATGTATGGAACAATTGTTTTACACAAAGGATGGTGGGTGCCTGGAATGTGCTGCCGGAGGTGGTGGTGATGGTGGAATCGTCGTCTGTTTTAAGGGCCTTTTAGATAGGGACATGGATGCGCAGGGAATGAAGGGGTATGGGTCATGTGCAGGCAAATGGGGTTAGTTTACCTTGGCATTATATTCAACACAGACAGTGTGGCTGAAGGGCCTGATTTTGTGCTGGTCTTTTATATGCTCTATGCAACAGACTATCTTTGGCCGTCCTCCTGAAAGCATATCACTGAAGATGTGCTTACTCCAACATACCCATGAAAGATTGCTTGCATCAGTAAATGACAGACAGATGCGGGTAAAATTCCACAGGTGGTGCTATGTCTTATTTCCTTGTGCATTTTTTTCCACGCATCCAGGAATCTCCGGGCATTCTGAAAGAAACTCTATGTTTCCAGCCTAATAGCTGATATTAATTATGGACCGGAATTAAACTTTTGAATACGGACTAAGAGTGCTAAGGTAACACCCT
Organism: Okamejei kenojei; assembly: GCA_035221665.1. Lineage (NCBI taxonomy): Eukaryota > Metazoa > Chordata > Chondrichthyes > Rajiformes > Rajidae > Okamejei > Okamejei kenojei. The sequence goes on from CM069133.1 coordinate 14,323,744, forward strand.
TCAGCAATAACAATTGAGGGAGAATGAACATCATACAAATTAACCTGGGGCTGATGAGGCATAAAATGTCTGGTGGTCACTGAAAACTTTGGGAAAATAGCAGATAGGAAGGTGGGAAAAGTTGGTAAAGGAACGGAGGAGAGGTTGGGCTGTCTAAAGAGCAGGAAGGAATGGAAAAATATGGGATTGAAGACAGCCGATGGCATTAGCAAGAAAAACGTTTTTTTTCACCATTCTTCCAATCATCTATTTTGATTTTGACAGAAGGATATCAAACCATATTCTACAACTTGGAGAAATAGTGCTGGTGACTAAGAGTGTAAATTAGTTAAATTTCATTTGGTTTAATTTGGTTTAGTTTAGTTTAATTTAGTTTTAGTTTTGTTTAGTTGATTATTGTCATATGTACCGAGGTAAAGTGAAATTCCTTTGTTTGTATGTTATCCAGTCTTCAAAAAGGCTAGTTATGATTACGATTAATCCCCCCACTGTGTACTGATGAAGGATAAATGGTACAAAAATTTAGTGCAAGATAGTCGAATAAAGATAGTTTAAAGGTCTCCGATGAGGCAGAAAGGAGGTAAAACTCTGCAGATGATAGGACTTTTTCAGTTGCATAACAGCTGGGAAGAAACTGTTCCTGAATCTGGAGGTATGCGTTTTCAAACTTCTCTACCTCTTTGGTTGAAGGGAGAGGGGAGAAGAGGGAGTGACCATGGCGAGGCTGGTCCTTGATTATGCTGGTGGCCTTGCCGAGGCAGGGTGAAGTGCAGATGGAGTCAATGGAAGGGAGATTGGTTTTGCATGATGGTCTTGGCTATATCCACAACACGCTGTAATTTTTTCCTGTGGTCTTGAAAGGAGTTGTTCCCAAACCATGCTGGATGCATCCCGATAAGATTTTCTACGGTGCATCTGTAGAGGTTACACATTTATAAATGGTTTTTGTACCATTGTTATGACAGAATATCAGGCGGGCACGGTGAAATTCTAACACAGCAAGCATAGCCTGCACATCCATTGCATTTTTTTGTCATTTGTCATCGACTGACTCAAAGCAAAACCATAGCAGATGAAACGAAGAGTAACGGTGCATACAAATCATAGGGACATCCAGGATCGTACAACAAAAAAGTCATTAAATCTTCGTTGAGCCTTTTTGTGCTCAGGTGTTATAAACAATACCCAGCGGTAACCGGCGAGATGGAATGCTTTTTCGATTGTTGTCAAAACAGCAGTGCAGACTTCAAAGAGACAAATCGCTTTAACCTCACATCCCCAGAATGTCCTCAGGTGAATATTTGAACTGCCCAAACTGTGAAACATGTATACAAGCTACGTGGTTTAATCAAACGATGCTGTAAAGGTCACCGGTAATTTCCAACTTCTAGAGAGATTTTCATCTTGTTGTTTTTTGCGTGTTATATGTATATAATGCCTGCAGATGAATGGAGATATCCACTTCAAACATTTTAGTTAAACAATGGAAAAGCCTGTTTTTAAAGAGCTAAATCATTAGAGTACTTCATATGGATTTGCAACTTGCTCACAGTGTCAATATCGCCCTAACCAGCCTCGACCCAAAACGTCACCCATTCCTATCCAGATCCCTCCCTGCCCTAAAGATGCTGCCCCCGCTGAGTTTACTCCATTTTGTATTGACTATCTTTGCATTTTGTTAAAACCAGCATCTGCAGTTCCTTCTTACACATCAAGTAGCAGGAGACAGACCATTGCACAAGAGAGCTGATTGTAATAATGGTTCAAAAAAACAAGCTGTGGACTAACTCAGCTGGTCAGCCAGCATCTGTGGGATCCTTCCATCCCAAGATCATCACTCCAGGAGTTCCTCAGGGCCATGTCCCAGTCCCAACCACCTTCACCTGCTATATCAATCCATCCTCTCCCAACTTAAGGATAGAATTGAGCATCTTCACTGATGATTGCGCAAATGTTATGTTCCATTTTCCATTCCCTGGTAAATGAGGCAGCCCCTGACTATATGCAGCAAGATCCAGACATCATTCAGGCATAAGCTGATATAAGTGAATGAATGAATGATACTTTAATTGTCACATGTGATAAGTCACAGTGATATTCTTTGTTTTACATCATCCAAGGTATGCAAAGAGTCGTCACATAAAGGGCCCCGCCACAGTTACAAGTATTCCATTTTACACAAACCAAAGTGACAAGTAAAGTACATTTTGCAACAAGTGCCAACTCTTACAAAAAAGTATGTCACTATCTAGCCTTGACATTCAATGAGTTCCCTTCTCATCCACATCCTTTGGGAATGCCATTGACCTGAAACTCAACTGGGCCAGCTGCTATTCTGGCTAAAAGAGCTGGTCAAAGGCTGGGTGTCCAGCAGCAAGTGATTCACCTCCTGACATCCCCAACGCCTTTCCACCATCAACAAGTTTCAGATCAGGAGCATGTTATTTTACATTGGAGTCACGTGAAGTGACTATGTGAAGATGCCCGCCAGCCCGCATGCACGTCAATATGTCTAATAGGCGCGTCGCTCCACCAGCGGTAAGTTTTTAAGACCCACAGGTAAGTTCTCAAACTTATTCTGAGGTCATTTGTTTGCTAATTCTTGATTGCAGGGCTTCAAGTATGAACAGTGATGGACAAATCAAGGGTGAAGTCCAGACGGGCCGCAGGGAGACCTGCTACGGAAGACCGCAGGAGTGCCATTAGCGGGCGGCTGTTGATTTCATCATCCGAGGAGTCGCTGGCGGCGGAGCCAGCGACTTCAGACTTGGTGCCTATGGAGAGCAACCTTGGCTACCCAAGAGGTGGAAAAGCCAACAAAAGTCTAATAGGCCTGTCGACTCGGACGGGTCAGGCCAGGAGGGGTTGCCTCCTACATTGGGTAGCGTCTTCGGACGTCAGTCCCAGATGGAGCATCTGATGGAAGGGATGCTCCATCACGATATACTGCAAGGAATGGAGTCATATCAGTCCGGGTCTCCGGGGCCTGCGGCAACGCCTGGTGCCGACTGCATAATGTCTCCCTCTCTGAGGAGGGGAGCATACGGAGTCAGTTTTGGGCTGACTCGGAGTTCGGTGGTATGTCCGGGGAGCATACCCCGATGCACGAGCTGTGTGAAGCAGAATTGCCTGCTATGGTATCTAAATTCGCGATGCCGCTGGATGAAGAATTAGCGGCCGGCATTAATTATCTAGCTTCACATCAGCTCCAGGAGCAGGTAATGGTGCAAACATCCATGAAGTACCATACGCCTGTCAACTGTGCTTCACTCAGAGTGCCGGCTATATACAGCTCGACTTGAGTTACATTGGTGGGGGCATCAAAACCCAGGAGGTAAAACTCCAGGGGATCTTGAACTTGCTAGCTTTAGGCATCACAGCCTTTGCCAGGCCGGTGGATGGAAGTTCCCCAACGCACATTTTGAGATTAATTGCTTCCTCAAGAATGCCATCCGCCCTGCCCTGAATCCCAAATTTGCGGGATTATGCAGGGCCAGTAACGTACAGCCGCCAACTATTTGTTTGGGGAAGATTTGTCAAAGCTGGTGAAAGACCTCTACGATGAGGCGAAAGCTGTGGGGTTAATCAGAGCTCCACCAACGAACAGAGCTTTGTCATTCCGGCGGCAGCACCCCTACGCTTCCACCAGCAGCAAACAACACACAGAAACTGGTGGCAGCACGAAGACCGAACGCTTTGGGCAGGGGTCTTTTTTAGACTGGTAACTATGGAGGTAGGTGGGGTCAGGTTCTTTCCGGAACATGAGGTATGTGGGTCAGTCACAAGTTGGTGGGAGATTATGTTTTGTTTTTGAATGAATGGCCTTGGATAACATCAGATTTGTTTATACTGCACAGTATAGATGGGTTCCAAATTGAATTCCTTTCTGATTCACTTCCACCCACCCAGCATACACCAAACCGAACCTTTGTTCATTCACAACAGGAGGGTTTGGATGTACAGGCTGAAATTCAGTCATTATTTACTAAAGGGGTGATTGAGAAGTCGAGTCATGAATCTCACCAATTTGTGTCCAATATATTTACAAGACAAAAGAAGGATGGAGGATGCCGAATCATCCTTGACTTGACTCGGCTTAACTCCTTTGTGCAGTATAGACATTTCAAAATGGAAAACCATTGAAGGATGGTGTGCGATGTAACAGAGCAACCTACAGTTATCTTGTCCTTCCCTTCTTTTTGGTTTTACAAGTCATAGGTTTGGGTGGTGCAGCCTGGGCAAGTAACAGCAGTGAATTTGATGTTGCTGGAGCCCACCGGCGAAGCAGCGTTAGTACCATGCCTACATCCCATATTTCCGAGTATCTAGGCCTGGGAGGATTCGAATTGAAGAACTGACATAATTGTTAATATTAATAATATTACAAATGTATGTGAGAAGTATATTCTATTAATATGTACTTACATCAAATAAAAATATTTACACAAAAAAAAAGATAATTTTTATAGCATTTATTCTGCCTATTAAGGACATCGGCAAGTGTTTTCCAGAATTTAAATCAACACATTCAATTTAGTTAATAAAGGCATGTAGTTTGCGTTAAAATAATGATTTATATTTTCTAGTGATTTGGATACCCAAATATTTGAATTTTTCTGTTGCAGTTCTGAAAGGAATTTCAACAGATGTGTCGGCACTTGAGGTTTTATTTGTCATAATTTAGCTTTTATTCCAATTTATTCTATATCCTGAAAAGGAACCAAATTCCTCGATTAAATTTAATATATTTGGTATGCTAATTTGCGTATTTGTAATGTATAATGATATAATCGTACTGCGTATAATGAAATTTTAGTATTTGAGTCTGGTATTATATCCATGAATATACAGATGAACTTCTATACTTTCTGCTAAGGGCACTATCACAAGTGCAAATAGCAGGGCGATAATGCACACCCCTGTCTATTGCCTCTTAATAATTGGAATTTTTGTAGATAATATGTTATTGGTCTGTATTCTAGCCGTTGGTTTGTCATATAATAAATTTTACCCATGAGATACAATTCTCTCCCATATAAACTTTTTGCAATACTTTAAATAGATATTGCCATTCTACTTGTTCAAATGCCTTTTCTGCATCCAGTGAAATAATTGCTAAGTCTAACTCTTCAGTTTTATGTGAGTACATTATATTAAACAGCTGTCTCAAATTGTTGAATGAGTATCTCTTGGGTATAAAACCCATTTAATCCGGATTTATTAGTTTGATAACATATTTTACTCAATCTTCTCGCTAGGGTCTTTGCTAATATTTTTGATCTGTATTTAAGAGTGCTATGGCTCTATATGAGCCTGGGTCTAGATCTTTATCCTTTTTAGGTATAAGTGTAATAGTTGACTTGGTTAGTGTTTCTGGTAGTATATTTTCTTTAAAAGCATGTATATATAAATTTTGTAAGCGTGGTGAAATTATCTCATAGAATCTTTTATAGAATTCATTACTAAAGCCACCTGGTACTGGCGGTTTACCGTTCTTCAACAAATTTATTGTTTTCTTCTATTTCCTGAAGTGTAATCTGAGCTCCTAATTCCTCTTGTTCTAACGTGTGAGTTTTGGAAGATTACAATTGTCTAAGAAGTTTGTAATTTTAATATTATTTGCTGAGGTTTTAGATATGTATAGATTTTGATAAAATTTAGCAAATCTTTTATTAATGTCTTTAGGTAATGTTTAATAATTCACCTTTATGTGATTTAATTTTAGTAATTGTATTTTCCGTTTCCCGTTTTTTTTCAGTTGACGTGCTAAGAGTTTATGTGGTTTTATCACCCAATCAAAGTTTTCCTGTTTTGTAATTTGAAATAATCTTATTATTCTTGCCGATAAAATTTTATTTAATTTGTATTTCAGTATTGTTATCGTATTAGGTTTATATATGGTTGGTTCTTTGGCATTATCTAGATCTAATTGTATAAATTTGTTGTTCTAGCTGCAATTGTTCAGTGTTGTTCTTTTTTATTTTGGAAAGCTTGATATGAAATTATAGTTCCTCTAATGAATGCCTTAAACATTTCCCGTAATAAGGAGGGTGAGATACCTGGTGTATCATTTGTCTCAAAGAAAAATATCATCTGCTGTTTTAAATATGTACAACCTTGTGAGTTGTTTAAAATTTGGGGGTATCCAAACTGTTCAGATATACCATACATAGAAACAATCAATTCAAACTCAAGTGGAATAGATAGAGCAAAGGAGAAGATACAGAGTGCAGAAGATGGCTGTCAACATGATAACACAGTGTAGTGCTACAAATGTGCTTGTGATGCTGCTTCAAGCAGGGTTTTTATTGTACCCGTACCTCACTGTACTTGTGCACATGACGATAAACGCAACTTGATGCGACTTAAACTGAAAATTAGCAGTTCATTCACGAGTTTCAGATTTTTTTTAAACTTATTTTCCGTTGTTTTCTGACTTAAACCCATCCACTTTGTTAGAATTCTTTCCATTCATCCAGGTTGTAGTTAATGCTGGTAATCACGCTGAATAAATGAAAATTAACAGATACATCAAAGGCTGTTTGGACTCTTTGATAAAGTAACGAAGGAGGTTGATACAGTATGACTATTTATGTCTTTGCAAACCCTACAGGGTGTTTGATGAAGAAGCATAACATTGACAGCAAAATTAAAGCCCTCAGGAATAAAAAGAAAATGGAAACATGGGCATGAGCTTGGTGAAGGGACAAGCGCAGGAGAGCTATAGTGAACGTATTTCAAACTGAAAGAAGGCACAAAATAGTGATCGTCAAGCAATGCTTTTAGGAAGCAGCATGGTGGCCAAGCGATAGAGCTACTCCCTTACAGCACCAGAGACCCGGGTTCGATCCTGACTATGGGTGCAGTCTGTACGGAGTTTGTACGTTCTCCCCGTGACCTGCATGGGTTTTCTCTGAGATCTTCGGTTTCCTCCCACACACCAAAAACATACAGGTTTGTCAGTTAACTGGCTTGCTGTAAATGTAAATTGACCCTAGTGGGTGTAGGATAGTGTTAATGTGCAGGGATCGCTGGTCAGACCGGACTCGGTGTGGCGAAGGGCAGGTTTCTGCGCTGTATCTCTAAACTAAACTAATACCGCTGTTTCTTTTAAAACATATTAATGATGTGGATTTGTGTACCTTGAGAATAATTTAAACGTTTGCAGTTGACAGGAAATTTGGAAGTGCAGTATGCAATGAGGAACTTAGTCAAGGAGGGAACAGAAAGCTGATAAATTGCATGGGCAGATGATGGATGTAGTTCAACACAGAAAAGGAATGAATGATAAATTATGGTGGGAAGAGCAAGGACAGGCAAAATGAATGAAAATGACACAATTCTACAGGGCTGCAGGAGTAGGAAGTCTTGAGGGTATATACAGTAAATACGTACTTTATAAAGTGGCAGGGTAAGTTGAGAAGCCTGTTAAAAAACACAACTGGAATCCTTAGCTCCATTAGCATGGAGTAAAAGTATAATAATAATTTTTAGATACAAGGAACTGCAGATTTTGGAAATGTGCATAAAACACAAAGTGCTGGAGTAATTTAGTTTAGTTTAGCGACACAGCTATAAACAGGCCCTTCGGCCCACCGAGTCCATGCCGACCAGCGATCCCCACACACACTGGAGATAATTTAGCCAATTAGCCTACAAACCTGTACGTCTTTGGAGTGTGGGTCCCACAGCTCCTAGAGAAAAACCCATGCAGGTCACGAGGAGAATGTACAAATTCCATACAGACAACACCCGTAGTCGGTATTGAACCCAGGTCTCCGGTGCTGTAACTCTACAGCTGCACCACCTTTGCACAGCCCTATGAATTACCAGTTAAATTACAGCTGGGATATAATGTTCATTTCTGAGACCACCTCTAGTAGATACTAGACTAAGTGGGACACGTTGGGTCCCCCAACTAAACAGGACCTGTTGAGACCCCGACGCAATATTCCACCTCTCCACCAATTCCAATATTGGTGGCCAGTGGTGGGGGGAGGGGGCTTTCTGGAGAGCTGGTATGGGTGTTGTGGGCTGAAGGGACTGGTTTCCAGAGGGTTACTATGGACATTGTGGACCAAATAGATTCTTGCGGTGGCAGCTCAGTCACTCAAGCCTGATTTGCTGGCAGCTCACTCACGGCTGGTGGGCTGGCAGTTAACTCACGGCTATTCCTTGAAATTCCATTTCAAGCAGGGTTAAGGCCACCCAATTCAAATGTAGTTTCTTACCATTTCAAGCAGGGTACAAGGCCACCAAATTCAAGTGCTGTTTCATGCCACTTCAAACAGGGTGCAAGGCCACCAAACTCAAGTGCAGTTTCATGCCATTTCAAGCAGGGTGCAACGCCACACAAAATTCAAGTGTAGTTTCCAATGCCATTTTCAAGCAGGGTGCAAGGCCACCAAATTCAAGTGCAGTTTCATGCCTTTTCAAGCAGGGTGCAAGGCTACCAAATTCCAAGTGCAGTTTCATGCCTTTTCAAGCAGGGTGCAAGTCCACCAAATTCAAGTGCAGTTTTTTAATCACTTCAAGCAGGGTGCAAGGCCACCAAATTCAAGTGCAGTTTCTTACCACTTCAAGCAATTCAAGTTCAAGTTCAAGTGAGTTTATTGTCATGAGTCCCTGAATAGGACAATGAAAATTCTTGCTTTGCTTCAGCACAACAGAACATAGTAGGCATTGACTACAAAAAAGATCAGCGTGTCCATATACCATTATATACGTAAATACACAACATGAATAAATAAACTGATGAAGTGAAAATAACAGACAATGGATTACTAAATGTTCAGAGTTTTGTCCGAGCCAAGGTTTAATAACCTGATAGCTGTGGAAATAGCTATTCCTGAACCTGGTCGTTGCAGTCTTCAGGCTCCTGTACCTTCTACCTGAAGGGCGCAGAGAGATGAGTGTGTGTGGCCAGGATGGTGTGGGTCAAGTGCAGTTTCATTCCATGCAAACAGGGTGCCAAGGCCACCAAATTCAAATGCAGTTTCGTACCATTTCAAACAGGGTGAAACCACCACAAAACCACATAAAATACCACATAAAACACCACACTCACAGTTCAGTAGACATTCGGTGTGTTCAGTTGACTCACAGCTCAGCCAGAGTGTGACCTCTCCCCTCCCCCATCTTGCAGAGACTGAGACCACACACACAATTCCGGGTTTTATAATCCCTCCCCCCTCCCAATGGAAGGGGCGTGGCCTTCATGGAGTGATTGACAGGAGAGAGCTTCTCAACATTTTTTTAAACACTAATAACACTTTTATTTTTCATGGATGAGAATAATCCTCTGCACTGATGAGCGGAGGGGACTGAGTAAGATGGCCAAACATCACAACCGTAAGTGGTAGTGTTTTATCTAAAATCAATAACAGTGCAAACAGGAAGTTGTCAGGTTTAGACTTATATTCGTGCTTTAAACCAACCACCACCAACCATTTGCTGTGCTTTCTTTCAAACCAACCACCACCAACCATTTGCTGTGCTTTAGTTCAAACCAACCACACTTTAATTTTCAAACCACATAAAGGGCACTCAAGGTCAGTAAAACCACACTCACAGTTTAGTAGACATGTGTTCAGTGTTATTCACAGCTCAGACTGAGAGACGTGACATCTATGGCATCCCCCATCGTGCAGAGACTGACTGAGGCACTCAACACTTCCGGGTTTTATAGTCCCTCCGGAAGAGGCGTGGCCTTCAGGAGAGACAATCTCAACATTATTTAAACACTAATAATTCTTTTATTTTTAATCAATGTGAAAAACCCTCTGTGTCCTGCGCCAGCAGAGGGGGACTGAGTAAGATGGCCAAAAATCACAGCCGAAAGTGGCAGCGATTTTTGTAAAAAATCGCTGCCACAATATACAGAACAACAGGAAGTGGTCAAGATCAGACTTTTAGTAATATAGATGTTATGGCCTAAAAAAGGATGCAGATGAGGTTTACATGAATGGCATCTGGTTGCAGAAGAAGGTTATTGAAAATGGACAACATGGATAAACAATGACTTTTATGGAGATATTGGGGGATCATACTCTCACACATTATCATCATAAGAAGTTTGATAAAAGGTTCAAACATTATTAATGGTTTTTGACAGAAATGAAATAAAGAAAGGTTTTTTTACAACTGCTCGTTATTTAGCATAATGAAATGTCCCAACAAGTTTGAGTTTAGTTTACTGTCACGTGGGAGGGAACTGGAGCTGGTACTAAGGTACAGTAAAAGCTTGAGTCCAACCAGACAGCGGAACGACAATACATGATCCATAATTAAGCCATCCTCAGTGTACAGATATATTATAAACGGGAGTAATGTGATAAACATTTAGTGCAAGATTAAGGATTCTTAGAGCACTTGTATTGGAGCCTACCAGGGAGAAGGCAATTCAGGATTTAGTGTTGTGCAATTGAACTAGAATTGATAAGGGAACTCGAGGTTAAGGAGCCATTAGGAGGTACGGACAAAAATATGATAAGTTTTAATCTACAATTTGAGAGGGCGAAGGGTAAATCAGAGGTGTCTGTATTACAGTTGAGCAAAAAACGGACTAATGGAGCCATGAGGGAGAAGTTGGCCAAAGTTGACTGGAAAGATACCCTAGCAGGGATGACAGTCCAACAACAATGGCACGTATTTCTGGGAATAATATCTTTAATCTTTTATCTTTAATAATAAAGATTCCAAGGGGAGTAAGGGCGACGATGGCTGACAAGGGAGTCAGGGACAGTATAAAAATAAAAGAGCAGAAATATAACATAGCAAAGATGAGTGGGAAGCCAGAGTATTGGGTAATTTTAACAATAACTAAAAAGACAATATGGGGAGAAAAGATGAGGTACGAAGGTAAGCTAGCCAAGAATATAAAGGAGGATAGTAAAAGCTTCTTTAGGTATGTGAAGAGAAAAAAACTAGTTAAGTCCAAAGTTGGACCCTTGGAGACTGAAAAGGGTGAATTAATTATGGGGAACAAGGAAATGGCAGATGAGTTGAACAGGTACTTTGAATCCGTCTTCACTAAGGAGGACACAAACAATTTCCCTGATGTACTAGTGGCCAGAGGATCTAGGGTGGTGGAGGAATTGAAGGAGATTCACATTAGGCAGGAAATGGTATTGGGTAGACTGATGGGACTGAACGCTGATAAATCCCCAGGGATAGATGGTCTGCATCCCATGGTAACTTAGGAAGTGGCTCTAAAAATCGTGGACGCATTGGTGATCATTTTCGAGGATGTAACTAGTAGAGTGGTTAAGGGAGAACCAGTGAATGTGTTATATCTGGACTTTCAGAAGGCTTTCGACAAGGTCCCACATAAGTAATTAGTATACAAACTTAAAGCACACGGTATTGGGGGTTCAGTATTGATGTGGATAGAGAACTGGCTGGCAGACAGGAAGCAAAGAGTAGGAGAAACTGGTCCTTTTCAGAATGGCAGGCAGTGACTAGTGGGGGTACCGCAAGGCTCAGTGCTGGGACCCCAGCTATTTACAATATATATTAATGATCTGGATGAGGGAATTGAATGCAACATCTCCAAGTTTGCGGATTACATGAAGCTGGGGGGCAGTGTTAGCTGTGAGGAGGATGCTAGGAGGTTGCAAGGTGACTTGGATAGGTTGGGTGAGTGGGCAAATGCATGGCAGATGCAGTATAATGTGGATAAATGTGAGGTTATCCACTTTGGTGGCAAAAACAGGAAAGTAGACTATTATCTGAATGGTGGCCGATTAGGAAAAGGGGAGATGCAACGAGACCTGGGTGTCATGGTACACCAGTCATTGAAAGTAGGCATGCAGGTGCAACAGGCAGTGAAGAAAGCGAATGGTATGTTAGCATTCATAGCAAAAGGATTTGAATATAAGAGCAGGGAGGTTCTACTGCAGTTGTACAGGGTCTTGGTGAGGCCACACCTGGAGTATTGCGTACAGTTTTGGTCTCCTAATCTGAGGAGAGACATTCTTGCCATAGAGGGAGTACAGAGAAGGTTCACCAGACTGATTCCTGGGATGGCAGGACTTTCATATGAAGAAAGACTGGATAGACTTGGCTTGTACACTCTAGAATTTAGAAGATTGAGGGGGGATCTTATAGAGACTTACAAAATTCTTAAGGGGTTGGACAGGCTAGATGCAGGAAGATTGTTCCCGATGTTGGGGAAGTCCAGAACAAGGGGTCACAGTTTAAGGATAAGGGGGAAGTCTTTTAGGACTGAGATGAGAAAATCATTTTTCACACAGAGAGTGGTGAATCTGTGGAATTCTCTGCCACAGAAGGTGGTTGAGGCCAGTTCATTGGCTATATTTAAGAGGGAATTAGATGTGGCCCTTGTGGCTAAAGGGATCTGGGGATATGAAGAGAAAGCAGGTACAGGATACTGAGTTGGATGATCAGCCATGATCATATTGAATTGCGGTGCAGGCTCGAAGGGCTGAATGGCCTGCTCCTGCACCTATTTTCTATGTTTCTATGTTTCTAATGTTCTATAGATTCAGGATCAGTTCCTATGAATTGGAGGATAGCTGATATCCCACTCTTTCAGAAGTGCGGCAGAGAGAAAACGGAATTATAGACCAGTTAGCCTGACATCGGTGGTGGGGAAGATGCTGGAGTCAATAATAAAAGATGAAATAGCGGCATATTTGGATAGCAGTAGCAGGATCGGTCCAAGTCAGCATAGATTTACGAAGGGGAAATCATGCTTGACTAATCAGCTGGAATTTTTTGAGAGTGTTACCAGGATAATGGGGAAGGGAGAACCAGTGGATGTGGTGTATCTGGACTTTCAGAAAGCATTTGATAAGGTCCCACATAGGAGATTCGTTGGAAAATTTAGAGTACATGTTATTGGGGGTACGGTGCTGACATGGATAGAAAATTGGTTGGCAGACAGGAAACAAAGGGTAGGAATTAATGGGTCACTTTCAAAATGGCAGGCAGTGTCTAGTGTGCAAGGTTCGGTGCTGGGTCCGCAGCTATTGACAATGTATACTAATGATTTGGATGATGGGATTATCAGTAAAATGAACAAATTTGCAAATGACACAAAGCTGGGTGGCAGTGGGAACTGTGAGGAGGATGCTATGAGGATGCAGGGTGACATGGACAGGTTGGGTGAGTGGGAAGTTGCGTGACAGATGCAGTTTAATGTGGATAAATGCGAGGCTATCCACTTTGGTGGCACGAATAGGAAGGCAGATTATTATCTAAATGGTGTTAAGTTGGGAAAAGGGGAAAGACAGCGTGATCTGGGGGTCCTGGTTCATCAGTCACTGAAATTAGGCATACAGGTACTGCAGGCAGTGAAGAAAGCGAATGGCATGTTGGCCTTCATAACACGAGGAGTTGAGTATAGGAGCAAAGAGATCCTCCTGCTATGATTCATATAGTGAACATGTCAAGGCAAGAATCAGATAAGGAAAAGTCAGTTATGAGCCATTTAATAGTTGTACAGCACAGTAACATGCCTTTTGGTCCACCATGGGCCTTAAGTACCTATCTACAGTAATCCCATTTACCTGCACTGGGTCCGTATCCTTTCATGCCATTGCAATTCGAGTACGTTTGTCTTGTCTCCACAAATTTTGTGAGTGTACCTGTATCCCCTCAGGTTGCACCTCCAGATGAAAAGGTTTTGCTTCAGATCCCATCTCAACCTCCTTCCCCCTCCTTTACCTAATCCTAACTCTAACCCTGTTCCAATTAGTTATCTTTGTGCTGGAGGAGAACAAACGCCAAGAAGTCGATAATTTTGTTGTTGCATTCAGAGCCTCAGGCAAAGCAGTTGGGACCAATGATCCAGTTCCAGCGTAGGCTATGTCTAAGCTAGTACACTCATACATATCCTGCATCTACATCTAATCCAAGAAAAAACAAGGAAGCATGCAAGATTTATACTCCTTGCTTTAATGTCTAGCATTTATAATGCATGTCCTACACGATGGATTCTCTTTAGTGTTGAAACACCTCTGACCAAACATTAACTATACAACACTGGCAAAGAAAGAAACTGATTATTAAATCTAATAATTTGGGCTGCTCTCTCATTGCATTTATGTCTACCCCCGGACTAGATATGATTATAATTTTTATTGGAAGAGTGTGAGGGATGTGGTTGTATTTCTGTAGATTTGCTAAAGATGCTGGCAGATTCTGCCACCTATGATCAATGCAGACTTTTGCCTGAGGCTAATGTCTGCAGATATCAATGGTATTTATCTTTATCAGCAACACTGGGAATAAAAAAAATAGCTTCTCTTATCATCTGGAAAATTCTGTATTTTCAATTGCATATGCTTCCAACTCCTTATAGAAATCATAAAAATTGCATAACATCACACTTCTACAGATATTTTATCTTAACAGCTTGGACTAGATATTCCATTGATTTAGAGTTACCAGGCATAAGTTCCAGAACCTAGCAGGAAACATAATGCATGCACAGTTCAAGTAGTATCAGTCCAATTTCAGTTTAAGTTATTGTCACGTGCACCGAGGTACAGTGAAAAGGTTTTCTTGCATGTTACCCAGTCAGCGGAAAGACAATATATGATTACAACCGAGCCATTTACAGTGTACAGTGTAATAAGGGAATAGCGTTTAGTGCTAGGTAAAGCCAGCAAAGTCTGAGCAAGAGAGTCCGAGGGTCACCAATGAGGTAGACAGTTCAGGACTGCTCTCTGGTTGTGGGAGGATGATTCATTTGCCTGATAACTATAGTACGTATGGTGAGACACTGAGCTGCTCGTGTATGGTAAGATTTACTCATGTACGGGATGGTTTGCTTGGACAACTTACAAAACAAAGTTTTTCACTGTATCTCGGTACATGCGACAATAATAAACCAACACTTATACCAATCAGCTGAGCTCATCTGATAATGTTACACCATTCTGGACATGTATTAAGAATTGCAAAGGTGAACCAAGGGACGAGAGGGGCCAGTATCTGAAAACAGTGGAGTGTTTGAATTACTATTTTAAAATTTCAATGGCGATTGCTCCTCATGCAGCGTTGTCACTAGAAGTGAACAGGTCAGGAGGCAGTTTCAGATTTCAGTGAAATTACCGCCATTAACACTGAAGGTCCTAGAAGCCTTTTCACACAACTTTTGCAGGCGAACATCTTCTTTGGTGTTAATCGTTCATAATCCCGAAATAGGCCCTTCGGCCTAACTAGCCAATGCCAACCAAGATGCCCAAATTTACACGTCCAATCTGCATCGATTTGTCCATTTCCCTCTAAAGCTTTTCTATCCATGTACTACCCAAATGTCATTTAAATATTGTTATAATAATTGCCTCAACTAACTCCTCTGGCTGCTTGTTCCATATACTCTCCATCCTCTGTGTGAAAAAGTTGTCCCTCAGGTTACTATTAAACTTTTCTCCTCTCACCTTAGACCAACGTCCTGTGGTTCTTGATTCACCTACTCTGGGTAAAAGACTATAAATTTACCCTATCTATTCCCCTCATGATCTTATAGATCATGAAATAGGATCGCCCCTCATCTGCCGGCACTCAAATGAATATTAACCCCTCCCCATTGCTCAGACCCTCAAGTCCTGGCGCCATCTCTTAAATCTTATCTGCATTCTTTCCAGCATTACAACATCCTTCGTACAGCAGGACTACTGTACGTAACAATATAACACAATATTCTGATGCAGTCTCCCCAACACCTTCCACAACTGTAACATAACATCCCAATTTAAATCTATCTTCAATGGTAGAGTTGCTGCCTTACAGTGCCAGAGACCCGGGTTCAAACCTGACTACGGGTGCTACCTGTACGGAGTTTCTACATTCCAGAAATACTAGGGGACCGAGGATCTAGTAGGATGGAGGAACTGAAGAGAATCCACATTAGTCAGGAAATGGTGTTAGGTAAACTGTTGGGACTGAAGGCAGATAAATCCCCAGGGTTTGATGATCTGCATCCCAGCGTACTCAAGCAGGTGGCCCTAGAAATCGTGGATGCATTGGTGATCATTTCCTAATGTTCTCTCGAATCTGGATTAGTTCCCCTGGGCTGGAGGGTAGCCAATGTAACTTCACTTTTTAAAAAAGCAGGGAGAGAGAAAACTGGGAATCATAGACCAGTTAGCCTTACATCAGTAGTGGGAAGATTATTAAAGATGTTATAGTAGCGCATTTGGAAAGCAGTGACAGGATTGGTCATAGTCAGCATGGATTTATTAAGGGTAAATCATGCTTGATTAATCTTCTGGAAAATTTTGAGAATGTAAAAGTAGAATGGATAAGGGATAGCCAGTGGATGTGGTGTATCTGGACTTTCAAAAAACTTTTGACAAGGTCCCACACAAGAGACCAGTGTGCAAAATTAGAGCACATGGTATTGTGGGTAGGGTATTGACATGGATAGAGAACAGGTTGGCAGGCAGGAAGCAAAGAGTAGGAATAAACAAGTCCTTTTCAGAATTGCAGGCAGTGACTAGTGGGGTGCCGCAAGGCTTGGTGCTAGAACTCCAGTTATTTACAATATATATTAACGATTTAAATGAGAGAATTAAATGTGACATCTCCAGGTTTGTGGATGACACAAAGATTCATGTTTCAAGGTTCAACATTCAAGGGGTTTATTGTCAGTTCCATACATGGTACAATCCTGTGTGAAAATCTTGTGCTGGAGGATTCCGCACAGTAAATTTAACATTAAATTATAAAGTGCATGCATTAGGCAATAGACAATAGACAACAGGTGCAGAAGTAGGCCATTCGGCCCTTCGAGCCAGAACCGCCATTCAATGTGATCATGGCTGATCATCCCCAATCAGTACCCCGTTCCTGCCTTCTCCCCATATCACCTGACTCTGCTTTTTTTAAGAGCCCTATCTAGCTCTTTATTGAAAGCATCCAGAGAACCTGCCTCCAGCGTCCTCTGAGGCAGAGAATTCCACAGATTCACCACTCTCTGTGAGAAAAAGTGTTTCCTCGTCTCCGTTCTAAATGGCTTACTCCTTATTCTTAAACTGTGGCACCTGGTTCTGGACTCCCCCAAAATCGGGAACATGTTTCCTGCCTCTAGCGTGTCCAAACACTTAACAATCTTATATGTTTCAATGAGATCCCCTCTCATCATTCTAAATTCCAGAGTGTACAAGCCCAGCTGTTCCATTCTCTCAGCACATGACAGTCCCGCCATCCCAGGAATTAACCTTGTCAACCTATGCTGCACTCCCTCAATAGCAAGAATGTGCTTCCTCAAATTAGGGGACCAAAACTGCACACAATATTCAAGGTGTGGTCTCACATGGGCTCTGTACAACTGCAAAATGACCTCTTTGCTCCTATATTCGATTCCCCTTGTTATAAAGGCCAACATGCCTTTCGCTTTCTTCACTGCCTGCTGTACCTGCATGCTTACTTTCATAGACTGATGAACAAGGACCCCCAGATCCCGTTGTACTTCCCCTTTTCCCAACTTGACACCATTTAGACAGTAATCTGCCCTCCTGTTTTTGCTACCAAAGTGGATAACCTCACATTTATCTGCATTAAACTTCATCTGCCATGCATCTGCCCACTCCCCCAGCCTGTCCGTCACCCTGCATTCTCATATCATCCTCCTCACAGTTCACACTGCCACCCAGCTTTGTGTCATCTGCAAATTTGCTAATGTTTCTTTGAATCCCATCATCCAAATCATTGATGTTTATTGTAAATAGCTGCGGTCCCAGCACCGAGCCTTTTGGTACCCCATTAGTCATTGTCTGCCATTCTGAAAGGGACCCGTTAATCCCTACTTTTTGTCTGCCAACCATTTCTCTATCAATGTCAGTACTCTACCCCCAATACCATGTGCCCTAATTTTGCCCACTAATCACCTATCTGGGACCTTATCAAATGCTTTCTGACAGTCCAGGTACACTACATTCATTGGCTCTCCCTTGTCCATTTTTCTAATTACATCTTCAAAACATTCCAGAAGATTAGTCAAGCATGATTTCCCCTTCGTAAATCCATGCTGACTCGGACCGATCCTGTTACTGCTATCCAAATGTGCGGCTATTTCATCTTTTATAATTGACTCCAGCATCTTCCCCACCACCGATGTCAGGCTAACTAGTTTATAATTCCCTATTTTCTCTCTACCCCCGCCTTTCTTAAAATGTGGGATAACATACTCTCCAATCCACAGGAACTGATCCGGAGTCTATAGAACATTGGAAAATTATTAAAATATGAAGTGAACATTAAATTATAGACAGAGTCCAGTTCAGGTGAGTTTCAGGGCTGGTTGGTTGCCTGGGGGAAAAAGCTGTTTGAGTGTCTAGAGCTGATGCTCCAGTACCTTCTGCCTGAGGGCAGCAGGCAGAAGAGACCGTGGTCCGGGTGGCTGGGGTCTTTGATGATCTGCAGGGCTTTCCTAACGCACCTCCTGGAGTAGATGTCCTGGAGGGAGGGCAGCTCGCACCCGGTGATGTGTTGGGCCGTCCACACCACTCTCTGCAGGGCTCTACATTGCTGGTGCAGCTTCCGTGCCAGGTGGACACACAGCCTGTCAGGATGCTCCCCATGGTGCCTCTGTAGAAATCCCTGAGGACCCGGGTGCTCAGCCGAATTTCGTCAGTCGCCTGAGGTTGTAAGGGCACTGTTGCGCCTTTTTTTGTGATGGTAGAAATGTGGGTGGTCCAGGTCAGGTCGTCTGTGATGTGGACACCGAGGAACTTGAAGCTCTCCAACCTCTCCACCGCTACACCGTTGATGTTGATGGTGGATGCGCCCCCTCCCCCTTCCCAAAGTCGACGATCACCTCCTTGGTCTTGTCATCATTGAGAGAGAGGTTGTTGGCCTGGCACCACCATGTCAGGGCCACTACCTCCTCTCTGCAGGCCGACTCGTCCCCGTTGGTGATCAGACCCACGACTGTAGTGTCATCCGCGAACTTGACGATGGTGTTGGTGTCATGTTGGGTCACACAGTCGTGGGTGTACAGGGAGTACAGGACGGGGCTGAGGACACAGCCCTGAGGTGCGCCGATGTTGAGGGTGAAGGCTGTGGAGGTGTGGTCTCCCATCCTCACCACCTGGGGTCGGCCTGTCAGAATCCAGGTGCACAGGCCTGAGTTCAGCCCCAGTTCCAGGAGCTTGCCAACGAGTGTAGAGGGCACAATTATGTTGAATGCTGAACTGTAGTCTATCATCAGCATCCTAACATAAGTATCCCTCTTGTCCAGGTGGGTGAGGGCAGAGTGAAGGGTGTGGGCGATGGCAATGTCTGTTGATCTGTTGCGGAGGTATGCAAATTGGCAGGGTTCCAGGGTGGCAATGTGAGTTGAGATGAGGATGCCATGAGGCTGCAGGGTGACTTGGATAGGTTGGGTGAGTGGGCAGATGCATGGCAGATGCAGTATAATAGTAAGATTAAATGAGAACTTACCAGTTCGAAGTTTGATCTGTATTTTATGAGGAGTTACGATGAGGGATTACGTGAAGACCCCGTCCAGCACGCATGCGCGACATTTCTTCAAAGCAGCGGTGTGGATTCACAGAAAAACACAACAATTGAAATAAATATAGTAAAGAAAAAATAAGAACTTAATTACCAGTTGATCTGTATAATAGAGGGTGGGAGCGGAGGGCACGTAATCCCTCATCGTAACTCCTCATAAAATACAGATCAAACTTCGAACTGGTAAGTTCTCATTTAATCTTACTATTTTACTTCGGAGTCACGTGAGTGACTACGTGAAGACTTCAAAGCTCTGTGAATCCGAACCGTGTACCAGCTCATGCTTCACTCACTGCCTGAAGACCTTAGAGGGAGGAAGCATGTTATACAATCAACAATAACCTGTTTGTGAACAAAAAAGGTTTATTAATAACAACAAAAAACAGAGAGCTCCCCGGGCTTAAATTAGATATTATCTGCAGACTCTAAAATTCTGTCTGCAAATGTAGCAGGCTCCGCCAGCGGCTTATTATAAAACCTTTGGAAAGTTTCTTTCCGAGGACCATCCTGCTCTGGCCAGAATATGGTCCATAGGCACATCCATTTGCCTAGCCGCCGACGTAGATGCAGCCCTGGTGGAATGAGATTTGTACACATTAGTATCGATTCCCGCGGACTTAAGCACCTGCTTGAGCCACCTTGAAATGGTTTGGCTCGTCACCTGACCATGAGGCTTCTTGTGGCTTATCCATAAGGCTTTTTCTCTCCCTCTTAAGTTATATGTAGTGTCTATGTAGTTGGGGCGAGATGGGTCTTGGCACACAACCGTGGGGTCAGGTGAATATGCCCGGAACTCCATAACTGGAGGCGTGGTACCTGGTCTAGATTGTTTGACCAGCCCGTGAATGTGAAATGTGATACAGTCCAATGACTCTGTCATGCTGTCCAGCCTCAGAAGGTGGAGGGACTGTACCTTTGAGCTGACACTAGAGCCATGAGCATGACTGATTTCAGTGTAAGTTGTTCCAGAGTAAGTGACCTGGGTGGTGGCCATCCCCTAAGGTACGTCAGTACTATGCTGACATCCCAGATCTGAGTGTACCTAGGCCTAGGGGGATTGGTGTTAAATATGCCCCTCATGATTTTGACCACTAGTGGATGGGACCCCAAAGTCAGTTGTCCTGCTGCTGGAACCAAATAAGCTGACAACGCACTCCTGGCTGAATTAATGGCGCTGTAGCTGAGTCCTTCCCGATGTAATCCAAGCAGAAACTCCACAACACTGGTGGCTGTAGCTGTGGTGTAGGTAGTTCCTGTTTTGGAGCAATACCGTTCCCATTTTTCTTATATTGGTCAGGTATTGTCTCCTGGTGGACTCCCGGTGAGATGCGGTCATCATGTTGATGGCGTCCTCAGACAGTCCCAGGCCCAGTAGAGGTCTTTTTAGAATCTGCAAGCCAGGAGATTGACTCTGTCATGGCACGGGTGACTAATGCCTGACACTGGGTGGATTAATAACTGTCGACTGCTGGGGAATTCCAACGGTGTTTCAACAGCCATGTCGAAAGCCACTGGGAACCATGGCTGTGTAGGCCAGTCAGGTATTATCAAGATTCCTGAAGCGGAATCCAATTGAATCTTGCGTAATACCCGACTGATGAGGCAGAAGGGAGGAAAAGCATAAAAGAACATTTTCCCCCAATGCAGCGAGAATGCATCAACTGCTGCTGCCTCAGGGTCTGGTTCCCAAGCGACATACGTTGGTACCTGGTGATTCAGCCTGGATGCAAATAGATCGATATCTGGTGTGCCATATTGCTTTGTAATTTCAGCAAACACTTTGGGATTTAACATCCATTCGATGTTATCATTAAATCTACGTGACCTGGTGTCTGCCACTGTATTTTGCTTACCTGGAAGGTAAGTTGCTGATAACCAAATATGCCTTTCAACACACCATTGCCAGATTAGGTTGGCCAAATTGTCACACGATATCGACTTTACACCACCCATGTGATTGATATAAGCCACCACCGTGGTATTATCTAGTTGCAACCGGACATGTGCATGATGCGTATTACATGAATATGCTTTTAACCCATAAAACGCACCCCAACATTTCTAAAATAGTTGATACCCCATGTCTGTAGGCAAGATGATTCAAATTTACTCCATCTGCCCCCTGTGCTGGATTGCATGTTAGTTGCTCCCCAGCCCAAAGCACTGGCATCCGTTTGAATGGTTAATACTGGGTTGGTGATCATAATGGGACTGGAGCTGAGTCTTACATTCCTCGCCCACCATTGTAACTCTGGAATGGATTCAGCAGTTAAACTCATAGCTCGGTCAAAGTGACCTGAGTTTTGCTTTAGTGCATGCACTTTAGCTCTTTGCAAATTTTGATAGTGCAAAGGCCCAAATTGTACAGCTGGGAAAGCTGCTACCATTTTGCCAATAACTCTAGCTACTTCCCGTATGGTTGGCTGATGTTTATTCATGAGTTTGTGGCATGATAGCGTCAATTCTGATGCTTTCCCCTTCGGCAGAGTTACAATCATGCGAACAGTATCTATCGTAAATCCAAGATAGTCCATGGCAGTGGACGGTGTAAGATTGGATTTTTCTGGATGTATGACAAACCCCAAAGTTTCAAACAAACGTTTGGTGGCTGCGACTGCCAAAATAGCTGTCTCCAAGGTTTTCCCTACTATTAAAATGTCGTCTAAATACGCCATGACTATATGCTTTTGTTTCCTCAATAATGCCAAGGCAGGTTTTAAGATTTTAGTGAACAACCTTGGAGCAGAGGTTAGCCCATTTGGTAAGGCTTTATATTGCCATAGCTGTTTCATCCAGATAAATTTTAAATATTTTCGATGGTCCTTGTGTATGGGTACTGAGTAGTAGGCATCTTTTAAATCAATGCTTGCTAGAAAGTACCCCCTAGAAACCAATAGTCTGGCTGTTTCAAAAGTATCCATCTTGAAATGTATATACCTGACAGACTTGTTCAAAGTAGTTAAGTCAATGATGATGCGTCGTCCACCATCTTTTTTGATTTTAGTGAAAATATTAGACACAAATTCCAAAGGTTCATGTTTTGTTCTTTCAATGACACCTTTAGCTTGTAATCTCATCAGTTCAGCTTGACCCTCTTGTTTTTCCTTGACTGAGAGGGTGAATACCCTTTTGGGTATATGCTGAACTGGTGGAAAATCTTTATGGACAAAGTCAATTTTGTAGCCATGAACGCTGCTGAGTATATACTTGTCATTAGTGATGGATTCCCATGCATCCAAAAACAAGTGCAATCTCCCCCCTGTTAGCACAGAGCCCCTACTGCACATATGCTGAGAGGAACCAGACCCACCTACCTCCATGGTTATTGGTGCTTCTTCTGCCTCTTCGCTGGGTGATGAGGCGTCTGCTGGGCTGTAGAGGGTTGATGTTGATCTCGATGTTGTTGGGGGTGGCGCATTTTCCATGGGGTCCGCTCTGGGCCCTGGCCTAAAAAAGGCTTACGGGGAATGGTTGCGGACCCCGAGCTTTCACCAGTCCCATAGTGTGGTCGACGACTGGTGGATGCCATGGGGTACTGCCGCCTGGGTTTGTTGGGTCTGCTCGGTCCCAAACCTGCCCTCACGAGACCAAAGGTCTTGGATTCTTCTTCCAGGTCTTTCACCTTTTTTGGAAGGTCTTTCCCAAAGAGCAGAATAGGAGGTTCTGACCCCGGTGTTTTGCAGAGTCCCGCAAATTTAGGGTTGAGGGCAGGCTTGATAATCTCCTTTCGCAAATTATTTATCTCATATTGAGTGGTGCACAGCAGAGCTAATGTGTCTTGCTGATTTGTGGAGATGTCCGCACATCAATGGACCGAGCATAAGATGTTATTCCTGCAGTCAGGAATTTAAGGATCTTCTGGAGCTTTCAACTCCAGGTTTCTGATGTTCTGCCCCAAATGTCCCCAAATTTGGCTATTGACAGCAGGTACATTCAAAGATGTACAATTTCCTGGGGCTGTATATAGTTGAAGAGCCTCATTGACCACTTGTTCTTGTAGGGGTTTAGAGGACAGGTGGTTAATGCTGGCTGCAAGTTTCGGCTCTAATGGCCGACCCGCTTGTGGAATGGCCACGTAGCGGTTGACCACACCCAGCAGCTCTTCCTGTTCCTGTACACCCTGCGTACTCCCGAAATCTTCAGCCAGTGACCCCTCTTCTTGACCAGCCCAGACCTGGTCGCCAATGCTGCCTTCAAAGAAGGTGAAGCAATGGCCAGTGCCGTAAAAGGCACTGCGGGAGTGCCTGAACTCCCTTGGCGAGGCTGCTGCTGCTCTCTCAGCAGATCTCGCTGGAGCAATTGCTCCATAAGCCGTTCCATGCGGCTTAGGCGGCTGCCTGTGCTCTCGAGCGGTAAGGCATCTTCATCCGAAACGTCGGACACTACCGCCCGGTTCCGGCTGTAGGTACCTCCAGCCCGCTGCTCAGGCAGCACTAGCGGTGCTGGGCTCGGCTCGGTAGTTATAACCGCCGCCTCTTGCCCCCCCTCCAAAGAGCATTCCTCAACGGAGGACGAACGGGGGCGAGCTGCAGACTTCTTTCCTCGGGCCTTGCTCATTCTCCTGGAACACAAGACCACAGAGAGAAAGACACACGGCCACGGTAAACTTACCTGTCGGCCCGACTTTCAATTTGTAGCGGGAGCGCCTTGAACTCCCGTTCGTCGCGGTGCACTGCATGAACGCTAATGTCGCGCATGCGTGCTGGACGGGGTCTTCACGTAGTCACTCACGTGACTCCGAAGTAAAATGTGGATAAATGTGAGGTTATCCACTTTGGTGGCAAAAACAGGAAGGCAGGTTATTATCTGAATAGTGTCAGATTAGGAAAAGGGGAGGTGAAACAAGATGTAGGTGTGCTTGTACACCAGTCACTGAAAGTAAGCATGATGCATGTTGGCCTACATTGTGAGAGGATTTGAGTTTAGGAGCAAGGAGGTCCTACTGCAGTTGTACAGGGCCCTGGTGAGACTGCACCTGGAGTATTGTGTGCAATTTTGGTCTCATAATTTGAGGAAGCACCTTCTTGCTATTGAGGGAGTGCAGCATAGGTTCACCAGGTTAATTCCTGGGATGGCGGGACTGACAAATGGTGAAAGAATGGGTCGACTGGGCTTATTCACAGGAATTTAGAAGGATGAGAGGAAATCTTATAGAAACATACACAATTCTTAATGGATTGGAAAGGCTAGGAAAAAATATTCATGATGTTGGGGAGTCCAGAACCAGGGGTTTAAGAATAAGGGGTAGGCCATTTAAGATTGAGACGAAGAAAAACTTTTCACCCAGAGTGTTGTGAATCTGTCGAATTCTCTGCCACAGAGGGCAGTAGAGACCAATTCACTGGATGTTTTCAAGAGAGAGTTAGATTTAGCTCTTAGGGGTCAAGGAATCAAGGGATATGGGGAAAAAGCAGGAGTGATCAGCCATATTGAATAGCAGTATTGGCTCGAAGGGCCGAATAGCCTAATGCACCTATTTTTCTATGTCCTGTGTTTCTATTCTCCCTGTGGCCATGTGGGTTTCCTCTGGGCGCTCTGGTTTCCTCCCACATTCCAAAGCCGAGCAGGTTTTGTAGGTTAATTAGTTTCTGTAAATTGTCCCTAGTGTGTAGAATAGAACCAGTGTATGGGTGATCGCTGATCAGCGTGGACTCGGTGGGTCGAAGGGCCTGTTCCCACACTGTATCTCTGAACTAAAAAGAACTGAAACAAAATTCCTCAAGATATATTTGTAGTATTTCCTCTAAAAATTGATTCAGCAGGTCAGGTAGTATTTGCAGAGAGGGAGAGAGAAATTGAGTTAACATTTTAGGACAATTAACGTATATCAAGAAGGCTCTGTGGAATGATCGTCAACCTGGAAGATTAATCCTGTGTACATTATTGTTCCCAAATGTGGAAGATATATATAAACAATTTTTTTTTCATATTTACAGCATCTGTAGTATTTTGCTTTTGTGCTACGCAGAAGAGGCAGTATAAACTTATTGAATTTGTCAGCAAATGCATTTAAAAAAAAATTGCAGATGGAACATTAACCATTGGGATTAAAGCATTGGCTTTTCAATGCAGGAATTTGTTATCGTATAAGGGGTCAGCTTTTTGCAATCATAGCTCCATCAGTGTGAAAATGCAATTTTTCAGAGAATTAGGCAGTGAAAAATAAACACCTCTACTTCAACTATTGAGTAAGCATTCACCCCAAGTAGCTGGCCAGCTTATCAATAAGTAAAATAGCTGACTTGCGCAGAGAAGTATTCTCAAATGTAAGGTATGTTTTAATTCAGTTGTTGGTACATCATGTCATTACTTTTCTTTGCCTTTTGCATTGGTTTATCCGAAGTCAGCTCTCTGCCAAAGCCTGCTAAGTTATTGTGCGTATACCCCATGGGAAACATTGATGCTAAAATAAATCCCATTCTCAGCAAAAACGTGGTACTGTCTGACTCCACAAATCAATATACACAATGGAATTATGCAGAGAATTACATAAATTAGCGATCAAGGGTAGAAAACTAACAAGTAATATAAAGCTTATAATGAAAAACTAACGGCAGCTGACAACTTAGTCATCATTTTCTTTGTCCTGATATTAATCAAGCAAAAATGTGGATGGTGCAAATGGAAGCAAAAATCACATTGCATTGTAATGTTCTTTGCAATTCCCTCGGGTGAAAAAATTGAGTGGAAATTATTTTAAAAATATTGGGTGGCTGTTCAATCAGTATATGATGCTAGTGGTACAGTGGGGCAGGCAGCATCTCTGGAGAGAAGGAATGGGTGATGTTTCGAGTTAAGACCCTTCTTCAGACAAAGTGTGATTGGTTGCGCCTTCCTTAGCAGAAGTGGTTATACCAGGGTATCAGCATTTACTTTTGGACTCGATAATCTCTCGATATCTTTATCTCGATCCCATGTTTATCGGGTCAGAATATCAACAAGATGTTACATTATATCAGCATTACATCCCTGTTGCATTGGGCCCTTGCACACCTGGTGGTAGTTCAGGTTTGGACCTATGCAAACCTATATAGACTTTGGAAACACAAGAAGCTACAGATGCTAGTTTATAACAAAGTGATGGGGTAATTCAGCAGGTCAGGCAGCATCTCCGGAGAACAAGGTCATAAGGTCAAGTGACAGGAATAGAATTAGGCCATTCGGCCCATCAAGTCTACTCCGCCATGGCTGATCTATCTCTCCCTCCTAACCCATTCTCCCGCCTTCTCCCCATGACCTCTGGCACCTGTACTAATCTAAGAACAAGTAGTAAGCACAAGGAAACTGCAGATGCTGTTTTTTTTCTCTGGAGAACAAGTTCCATCCATTGACCTGTTGAAGTGAGACTAATGTGATTCTCGTTACAAGCATCTACTTGATCACAGTTAACAATCATGGAATTCTATTTCACCTCAAGCAAACCTTTGACTCCAAAACCTTTCCATCACAAGGGCTGCATCGGATGCATCTAATACAACTCATTTGCACAGAAATTCTTATCCATGCCTTTAATATCCCTCCTATTCAGCTTCAAGACATTCAGATACAGATACAGATACATTTTATTTGTCACGTGTGCCAATTGGCACAGTGAAATGAAATCACCATACAGCCATACAGTAAAAAATAAAGAACACAACACAGAGTATATAGAAATTTAACATAAAACATCCCCTCATAGCAGGATCAAAGTTTCCCACTGTGAGGGATGGCACCAAAGTCAGTCTCTTCCCCTGATGTTCCCCACTGTTCACCCGTGGTCGGGGCCTGTTACCTGTCATTGACGGGCTATATTGTCTTTACTTTGCTCAATATTTCCACTTTAAGGTGATCAGCTTTATTTTGAATACCTTTCTCAGTTCCAATTGTATCTCCAATTGTTTTGACCCTTCTTTCATGCACAATGTCCTTTTATGAATCCTCTTCCTTTCATGTGTCAAGCCATGCCTTTACTTACCAAGCTTTCCTGTTCTACCAACTCCAAGTAAACTACACCAAAAACGCCTCCCTTCTCCTGAGTATTTGGCTTTCTCATTGCTCATGTATATTTGATAATGACCCGGTGAAAGGACTTGGTATTTTCTTCTGCGCTATTTGAATGAAAGCGATTCTTTTGAAGCTGGACATCTCTCGGGAATGTTTCAAGGCTTAAGAGCCTTCACGGCATTCATAGATTCCTTTCACATCATCTCCATATCTCCACAATGCTTCTGTTATCACCAAGATATTATTTCATTCGATTTTTAGTTTGCATAGAACATTCATCCATGTTGGGAACTATTAATCCCAAACAATTTATGGATACATCTCTAATGTTTATCATTCATTCTATGGAAGACGTTGTGTGGTCATTTGTTATCTCAACTACGAATCAATGAGGTTTAGATTAGTTTTACTTAGTTTAGAGATACAGTGTGGAAACAGGCCCTTTGGCCCACCGAGTCCATCTTACACACTATCTTACATCCACAGGGTACAATTTACAGAAGCCAATTAATCTACAAACCTGCACGTCTATGGAATGTGGGAGGAAACTGGAGCACCCGAAGAAAGCCCATGTGGTCACACGGAGATCATACAAACTCTGTCCAGACAGCACCCGTAGTCAGGTGCGAACCTGGGTCTCTGGCGCTATAAGGCAGCAGCTCTACTGTTGCACCACTGGGCGAGGTGTGAGAAGACAGAATAAATGTGGAAATTAACGGAAGGTCAAGACTGATCAGGACTGTGGCACTGTTGCAAATATAAAATGTGCAACATCCAACATCCAAGATGAGTGTCCCGATGATTATTTTCGAATTCAGTTCATTGTTGACATGATGAAGTATGACCTGTGATTACTGACCCTGGGCCATTCACTTTTCTCCTCTTCCACAATCTCGATCTCTGTTCTGGAATAACTTTAGCATGTTTCCGAAGCTTGTGGCAAATTTAAGTATTTATTGAATGCGACCTTAAGACTTTCATCAGAATTTTGCCAGATGTGCCGCGGAGCTGAACAAAAAAAAGGACCCTGCGGGCTGCCGAGAACAAAGCCAGACCCAATGGGCCATCACGAACATAGAAACATAAAAACATAGAAAATAGGTGCAGGAATAGGCCATTCGGCCCTATGAGCCAGCAGCTCCATTCAATATGATCATGGCTGATCATCCAGAATCGGTATCCCATTCCTGCTCTCTCCCCATATCCCTTGATTCCATTCTCCCAAAGAGCTGTATCTAACTCTCTCTTGAAAACATCCAGTGAATTGGCCTCCACTGCCTTGTGTGGCAGAGAATTCCAGACACTGAGAACAAAGGACTGACCCAGTGGCCGCTGCAAGCAAAAACCCAGCAGGCCATGTGCAGCGATAACAGGTCTGATTTGCAGCTATGAAGAAGGACCCTGCGAGACGATGCCTGCAGGGGAAGCTCAGAGGCCGCTGAACCCAGACTCAAAGACCAGAGAGTCGAGGAGGAGGGAGCCGCTGGCGACCACGGATCCGAGGAGTGGGACGGCAGGAGAGGGACCGGGGTATTGCCTCCAGTGCCTGCAGGGTCAGCTCCAGGAGGTGTCCCATGGGACACAGAGGCGGTTGGGCAAGGAGTGGGACGTTGGAAGAGGCCCTGCAGCAGCTTGGGGCTCACCTGGATCGGGGTTGCTCCAGTATATCCAGCATGTAGAGACCGGACTTTGGACTTTTTATTTTGTAAGGCCATGAGTGATAGGAGTAGAATTAGGCAATTCGACCCATCGTCTACTTTGCCATTCAATCGTGGCTGATCTATCCATCCCTCCTAACCTCATTAGTTTAGTTTAGAGGTACAATTCCGAAACAGGCCCTTCGACCCACCGGGTCCGCGCCGACCAGCGATCCCCTCATATTAACACTATCCTACACACACTAGGGACAATTTTTACATTTACGAGGCCAATTAGCCTACATACCTGTCTGTCTTTGGAGTGTGGGAGGAAACCGAAGATCTCGGAGAAAACCCACGCAGGTCACGGGGAGAACGTACAAACTCCGTACAGACATCACCCGGAGTCGGGATCGAACCCGGGTCTCTGCCGTTGCATTCGCTGTAAGGCAGCAACTCTACCGCTGCGCCACCGTGACCGCCCTAATTTTAGAGATTTGTTTTAGAGATTTAGAGACTGCTTAGTTTTCGAGATTTGAATGGTAAGCTTCTTGATTCTCCCTGTTGGTCTTTGTAACACGAGTGGGTGTTTAGCAGAAACTCCATGTACACTGTTCGCCATCATCAATCATCCTCAGCACTGATTTATAGTTCTCTCCTTCCCTGTAGAAATGGCCATACCTATCAGGTAAAATTCACATCATCCTAAATCATAAATCTCCTTACTGAAGCAAAAAAAAAAAAAAATCTTGCTTGGGGAAAATATAGCGCTGCGATTTTACAAGACCAATCCAAAATGTGAGAGAGCAAATCACTGTGAGCAGTTTCGCTTGTAAAACTGCGGAATCAAAACCCCTCGCTCCTTTTGGGATGTTCATTGTTTCATTTTAGCAGTCTTGGGAGCCACAAAGGCATCAGTGACACCAAGGCCGAGTTTAAGTTGATGCTTCGAAGCTGCAGGTGATGAAAATATTTTAATAATTAATTTTAAAAGCTGGCTGCAGAGATAGGAGGATCAAGGTGAATTGCGTTGAAGGCAACACTACTCGGTGAATGGAAATGGCTGGAGGCTGCCATCCGAGTTTGAAGATGAATGAGAAATGATAGAAATATGTGCCAAAATATTATTAAAAATGAACGACTGCAAACATTTTTTATGTCATGCTTTTATGTAATAAAGTACTGCAAGGAACTTCAGAGAACAATAAGTCCAATGGGGATATTAGATTAGAAGAGGACAAGCTTCAAAGCAATAGTGGTAAAAAGTGTTTAGAAGGGGATATTGATAACTGAAGCACGGACAATGGTGGTGCAGCAGTTAAAATTGGAGATTAATAGAATCAAAGAATATGGGTTAGAATATGAAATACTGAGCCTCAATCTTGAATAGTTCATAGGTTGTGGGAGCAGAATTAGGCCATTCGGCCCATCAAGTGTACTTCATCATTCAATCATAGCTGATCTATTTTCCCTCTCAACCCCTTTCTCCTGCCTTCTCCCCATAAGCCCTGATACCCTTATTAATCAAAATAGTGAGCCAGGTATGAAGGCCCATGGCCTACTTGAGTTATTTCTTATTGTAATGTTAGAATTGGAGTAGTGTGTAAATATATTGAAACTGGTAGGGCTGTAGGAGATGTAAAAGATAATTATGGACAAGCAATGAGTAAGTTTAACCCCCCCCCCCCCCCCCCATAAAGATTAGAGTTTTAAAACCGAGTTGTTACTGTAGGTTAATACACAAAAAAAAAGATCAATAGGATGGGTGACATGGGTCAGAGAAAGGTAGACCATTATGATTAAGAATAATCAGAACAGTGGCAAGGTTGGGAGTTTCAACAGTAGAATAGATTAGTCAGGGAAGGCTCTGTCACTGTTATGGAAATAGAAAGAGATGGTTACATAAAACATTGATAGTCCATGGCAAAGTGGCACAGCAGTAGAGTTTGCTGCCTTACAGTGCCAGGGACCCGGGTTCGATCCTGACTATAGGTGCTGTCTGTACGTTCTCCCTGTGACCTGCACATGTTTTTTCCGGGATCTCTGGTTTCCTCCCACACTAAAGACATACGGGTTTGTAGCAGTGATGGAAATGGGGGGGGGGGGGGGAGGGGTACGCAAGGGGACGGCGTCCCCCTAGTTTTCAATTTCCAGCTCGGGTTTAATGAGTACTGCAGAAAGATTCAAGTCGTTTATCACTTTATTCAACTCAGACGAAAACGATTTGTTAACTGCCACTGTTAGCACTTGTTAACAGCCAGTAGTTAACAGTAGTTATACAATGTGTCATCAGTATATCGATCCACATTCCTCAGTAAATGTAATTGTGTTTAGACCAAGTATTAATGACACCGCCTTCCTTTGAATAAAATTCAAGGGAGAATTTCTTAAACACTCTCAGGGCTACTGGATCATCACCACGGGCTCAGGTAAAGTCACGTTGTTTTATTATTCCACTTTATTTTATTTGACTCCCTGCCTCTCTGCCGCTCTCCCCTCTCTGTCGTTCTCCCCTCTTTGCCGCTCTCCCCTCTCTGCCGCTCTCCCCGCTCTTCCCGATCTCCCCGTTCTCCCTTCTCTGTGAAAACGCGATGATGTATTTTTGGAGGTATTTTGGAGAAAGGAGATGCATAAAATGTGCACATTTTAAAAATCAGGGTTCAGATATACAAATGATATGCGACATTTTCAAATGGGAAATAATGCTTAAGAAGCTAATAGAAAACTAGTATAAATCATTGGTTGTGCCATAGTTAGAATATTGCGTTTCATTTTTCTGAAACGATATGTCCTTCAGCTAACAAAAAAAATGAATAATTAGTCTGAGTTAGTCAATTAATTAATGGTGCAGTAACACTTGGCTAGCAGTCACCATCGAATGGTATTCGATATACTAGTTAAGAGGGAGAAGGATGAGTCACAAACAAGGCTCTAAATTTAAGTAAACTTTGGGAAGTGAGGCAGAAGAGTAGACTACGCAGAGCATTGACAAACAATGTGAAATGTTCCAAGATCTTCTTGATAATAGACCTGTACATTTTGAATTTAATTGAAATTATTTGTCATTCAAAAATGAATGAAAAGAAATGAATGTTAACCCTAACAACTAAGTTCAGGTAGACAGTAACTTGGATAAGGGGCCAGTGGATGTAGTGTACCTGGACTGTCAGAAAGCCTTTGGTAAGGTCCCACACAGGGGATTAGTGGGCAAAATCAGAGCACATGGTATTGGGGGTAGGGTACTCACATGGATAGAAAATTGGTTGGCAGACAGGAATCAAAGAGTAGGAATTAACGGTTCCCTTTCAGAATGGCAGGTACGCAGTAATGAAGTAGGCAGATGACACAACAGTGGTGGGCCTCATCCGGAACGACAATGAGCTGGCTTACAGGGTGGAGGTCAAACAACTGGTGGACTGGTGCAATACGAACAACCTGATCCTGAATGTCGAAAAAACAAAGGTCATCGTCGACTTCAGGAAAAACCGGCACAGTCCCACACCACTTCACATCAATGACAGCGATGTGGAGGTGGTCAGTAGCACTAAGTTCCTGGGGGTGCAGATCACTAGCAGTCTGACCTGGTCAAATAACATCTCATCAACAGTTAAGAGAGCGCAGCAGCAGTTGGACTTTCTGCGCCGGATGAGAAGAGCTCACCTCCCCCATCCCATCCTCACCACTTTCTACAGGGGCACCATAGAGAGTATTTTGACCAGCTGCATCTCTGTCTGGTTTGGGGACTGTAAAGCCTCCGCCTGGAAGTCCGTGCAGAGAGTGGTGAGGACAGCGGAAAAAATCATCGGGACTTCTCTCCCCTCAATCGGGGATATTGCGACCAAACGTTGCGTGTCTAAGGGCAGCAGTATTATAAAAGACCCCACACATCTCCATCACGGACTGTTCACTCTGCTGCCCTCGGGCAAAAGATATCGTAGCATAAGGAGCAGAACATCAAGGTTCTGCAACAGCTTCTTCCCACGAGCCATCAGACTCCTGAATGCCATGTAATGGGCTGCCACCATTGTCTATTTATCCTTTTATCCATTTTTAACCATTTTATCCTTCTGTTAAGTATCGTGTTGCACGGGGAGCCAAATGCAACGGAATTTCGTTTGGAATTGCATATATCGATATATTTCTAAATGACAATAAAGTTTGTTTGACTTTTGACTTGAGGTAGTGACTAGTGGGGTGCCTCAAGGCTAGGTGCTGGGACTGCAGCCACTCACAATATATAGTATTGATTCAGATGAAGGAATTAATAGTAACATTAGCAAATTTGCAGATGACACAAAGCTGGATGGCAGTGTGAACTGTGAAGAGGATGCTATGAGGATGCAGGGTGACTTGGATAGGTTGGGGGAGTGGGAAGATGCATGGCAGATGCAGTATAATGTGGATAAATGTGAGGTTATCCACATTAGTGGCAAGAACAAGAGGCTGATTATCATCTGAATGGCAGGTAGACACAAAATGCTGGAGTAACTCAGCGGGTCAGGCAGCATCTCTGGATCAAAGTAATGGGTCGAGACCCTTCTTCTGTATTGTGGAGGGTTTGGAGAGTATTGTGTGCAGTACATGTAGAAAACATGTTCCCGAGTCCAGAACCAGGGCCATAGTTTAAGAATATGGGGTAGGCCATTTAGAACTGAGATGAGGAAAAACCTTTTCACCCAGAGTGTTGTGAATTTGTGGAATTCTCTGCCTCAGAAGGCAGTGGAGGCTGACTCACTGCATTCAAAAGAGAGTTTGATAGAGCTCTTAGGGCTAGTGGAATCAACGGCTATGGGGAGGAGGCAAGAATGGGGTACTGATCGTGGATGATCTGCCATGATCACATTGAATGGCTCAAAGGGCCGAATGGCCTACTCCTGCACCTATTTTCTATGTATCTATGTAAAGTGCTGGAATAACAGAACAGGCAGTATCTCTGGAGAGAAGGAATGGGTGACATTTCGGGTCGAGACCCTTTTTCATACTGATGTCAGGGATGAGTGGGACAGAGAAAGAATGCAGTTGGAGACAGTAAGACTGGTGGGAGAACTGGGAAGGGGGAGGGGATGGAGAGAGAGAGGGAAAGCAAGGGCTATTTGAAGTTAGGGAAGTTAATGTTCATACCGCTGGGGTGTAAGCTACCCAAGCGAAATATGAGGTGCTGTTCCTCCAATTTGTGCTGGGCCTCACTCTGACAATGGAGGAGGCCCAGGACAGAAAGGTCAGATTGGGAATGGGAGGGGAATGGCGTGATTTTGCAGCTTTATCCTGCGCTACTTAATCCAAGGGCGAGCAAACGAGAGGACAGACGGCCAAAAGCAATGATCATAGAGTGGAATAGATGACATTTCGGCTCGAGACCCTTATTCAGACTGAGTCAGGGGAAAGAGGAACAAGAAATATAGACGGTACTAAGGACAAATGAATGGAAGATTTGCCTATATCTCCCGTTTCTCTTTCCCTTGACTGTCAGTCTGAAGAATGGTCTCGACCTGAAATGTCACCTATTCTGCTCTATGATCGTTGCTTTCCACACACACACACACACACACACACACACGCACACGCACACACGGGACGAGACCAGGAGCAGGGCGAAGGATGACATCAAATGAGTCATGGCAGCTATCGAAAAATGGTAAGGGGGAAAATTTTAAAAAAAAAAACACCCGAAGGAAATAGATGTGTAACAAAAGAAAGGGGGGCCGGCGATCGCTCCATGTCTATGTCGGAGGGAAGATGGGGGGGGGGGGGGGGGGGGGGGGGGAGGGGGAGGATGGCTTGAGTGGGTGTAGGATTCTGGAGCTCCTTCCAAATGGCAATATTTTGTACGTGCAAAGTTAAAAAGGAGGACTTGGCAGGAATATCAAAATGATCACCTGCAGCTGAGAAACAAAAAGATGATTTGTGCAAGAAGAAGCCATGAGCAAAGCAAAAATACTGGAGTGGAGACGGAAGCCGGTTACAGAAATGGTGCTGAAGATTACCCATGACCCTACTACGGCTTTTTCGTCGAGTGGACTATCTTGCTCCGCTATAGGATCTTTGGTTTCCAGTCTCCATGCGATGGAGAGTGTGGAGGAAAGCGGCGCTGTAAGGGCAGTCCACGTCTTTCACCAGCTCATTGGAACTTTTCCCAATTCCATAATGACCGTCTAAGAACTTGACCTCATCAGACCTGGCGTCTCTCCGCCGTAAACGGAGTTCACCTCCTGGATGCTCAACTCATGGACCACCCGCTCCTTCCTGAAGCGGATATCAAACAGCTGTAAACCGCTGGCGGGACTGTGGAAGAACACAAACTCCCAGTCAAAGTAGCGAACGTAGGCATCTGCGGTTCCTTCTGTTGGGGGGGGGGGGGGTTGGAGGAACCCTGGCCCGTGGCGGCTCCTGGTCTGTTCCCTCCGTGGGTGCCGCCCGGCCCCCTGAGATCCTCCAGCACCCTGTTTTTTCTTTGGCTCTGGAGTTGAAGGTGGACACGGGGGGGGGGGGGGGGGGGCGCTGGGGTGGCTCAGCGAGACAGACGGCGGCTCTGGAGAGTGGGTGGCGTTTCGGGTCGAGACCCTTCTGCAGACAATCACAAGTACTCTCACCAATGAGAGTGCAGTTCAGTCTGAAGAAGGGTCTTCTCTCCAGAGTTGCTGCCTGTCCCGCTGAGTTACTCCAGCTTTATGTCTAACTTCAATTTCAGTAGTTAAATAAAAAACTGGAGGAACTCAGCGGGCGAGGCAGCATCTGTGGAGGGAATGGATTAGGAGTTGTTTCGGGCCAAGGTTCTTCTTCAATAGGAAGGAACTGCAGATCAAAGATACTAGAGCTGCAGATCAGGCATGATATTCTTCCGATTTAAATCGGAATTCTGATTTTATTGTTTTCCTATTTGTCAATTTTTTGTGCCCAATTATTTGGCGGCCAATCAGCCGCTGTCTCTAAGGGGATTGTGTCCAATCCCCGACCAGCTTCCCTTAAAATTCCCATCCAATCAACAAATCGGTCTCCTCCCGTCCAATCAGCCGCTGTCTCCAAGGGCATTGTGTCCAATCACATAATGCGCTGGTCACTAAGCGGCCAATCAGACACCGCCTCTGGTCTCTGAGGGGCCTTTTGATCAATCACCGACCTGCTTCCCTCACCGAAGCAGATGATGGCTGCAGCAAACAGAAAGAGAGAGAGAGAGAGAGAGAGAGAGAGAGAGAGAGAGAGAGAGAGAGAGAGAGAGAGAGAGAGAGAGAGACAGAGACAGAGACCCCCCCTGGCGGGAACATGCGGTGTCCACGGGGACTCTGGAGGCCTTCCGTGGGCGCTGGTCACCGCGTGGGGTTCAGTGTATTGTGAACAATGATTGTATTGTTGTACTATAATGGTTGTATATAGTGCCATTTTTGATTATGGTTTGATGTGTTGTATTATATGATTGTGTCAATAAAGTTTTTGAAACTAAAAAAAAAAAAAAAAAAAAAAAAAGAGAGAGAGAGAGAGAGAGAGAGAGAAAGAGAGAGAGAGAGAGAGAGACCGAGACCCCCCCTGGCGGGAACATGCGGTGTCCATGGGGACTCTGGAGGCCTTCCGTGGGCGCTGGTCACCGCGTGGGGTTCAGAGTATTGTGAACAATGATTGTATTGTTGTACTATAATGTTTTTTTATATAGTGCAATTTTTGATTATGGTTTGATGTGTTATATTATATGATTGTGTCAATAAAGTTTTTGAAACTAAAAAAAAAAAAAAAAAAGATGCAAGAAAACAGCTATGACATATAATACACAATAAACTATATTATAATACACAATAAACAAGTTATGCATTCTTGTATTCTTACATGCGTATGACCGCACATAAATAAATTCCCCCCCCCCCCTTCCTTTCCCTCAGCCTCACAGTGTTGTGAATTTGTTTATGTGCGGTCATTCTGGAGTAAAATGACCTTCCCAAAATAAATTTTCATCACTAGTTTGTAGGCTAATTGGCATGGTATAATTGTAAATTGTCCCTAGTGCATGTAGGATAGTGTTAGTGTGCAGGGATCGCTGGTCAGCGCGGACTCGATGGGCCGAAGGGCCTGTTTCCGCACTGTATCTCTAAACTGAACTAAACTCCATCCTTGGACTATTTGAAATCTCAATGGTTAGGCATCCGCTCATTTGGATGCTAAGTTCCATGTTCCAGTCCCATCAGTCTCATTCCTGAGCATTCCGGATTATAGTCTTATTCATACGGTCATACAGCATGAAAAATGGCCCTTCGGCCCAACTTGCCCATGCCGACCAAGACGTCCCATCCTCAATTGGATCACCCCTCATCCTCCTGCACGGCAACAAATATAGTCCCTGCTTACGCAACCTTTCCCTGTAACTCAGGCCTTCAAGTCCGGGCAACATCCCGATAAAATCTCGAGATGTACTTTCTAGGATGGCCTGCTTATTTGAGCCAACTATTACCCCCCGAGTTAAGTTTGACAATGAGGTCTTGGACAAATGCTAAGGAAAAGAGTTGGTCGAAGGATCTGGATTTGTGGCCAATGGTTTTAGTTTCCCCACTACTTGGTTGATGGGAAATTTCTGCTCCTCCGTTATTGGATGTCAAACAAATCGTTTTTTAATTTGGAGGTATACACAAAATGCTGGAGTAGCTCAGGGGGAGAAAAAGAATGGGTGGTATTTTGGGTTGAGACCCTTCTTCAGACTGAATTTGGAGGCGTTGAGAGGGGGTGTGGAAGAATAGATATGTGTCATCAGAATAGTCATAGATATTAAAACCAAGGTGCAACTGGAACACTAAATTAGATGGATTTATGGATTTCCAAAAGCAGGTCCCAATACAAGCCTACATTCAATGAATCATTGTGTACTGACAGTCTGACAAATGTTGTGCTTACTGGTGACATGGTGACGCATTGCTAGAGTTGCTGCCTTACAGCACCAGAGATCCGGACTACGGGTGTTGTTTGTTTGGAGTTTGTACGTTTTCCCCATGACCTGCGTGGATTTTCTCCGGGATCTCCGGTTTCCTCCCACACTCTAAAGATACAGGTTTGTAGGTTAATTGGCTTGATAACATTGGAAATTGTCCCTAGTGTGTATAGGATAGTGTTAGTGCGCGGGGATCACTGGTCGGCACGGACTCGGTGGGCCAAAGGGCCTGTTTCCGCGCTGTATCTCTAAACTAAACTAAACTAAACTACTGTCTTCATGAATAATCCAAAACAAAAAGTACGACTCGAACATAGTGCTGTAATTAAGAGTGTTAGCTGCCTCGAATTAAGCACTTCTGGATATATCCTGACGATCCAAGTTAAAGGTCTAAACCACTCCAGAGGCACACATCAGTTCCAAAAAATATTAATTACATTGAAGCAAAATATAAGCCTGCAAACACTGGAAATATCAAACAAAAACAGAAAATGCTGGCAACACAAATAACAAATAAATGCTGGCAACGCGAATAACAAAGAAAATGCTGGCTACACGAATAACAACCTTGGGTAGCTTACAACCCAGTGGTATGAACACTGAATTCTCTCATTTTAAGTAGCTTCTACTTACACTCCCTTCCCTTCCTCTTCCCCCCCTTGCCCTTTTCCCACCCTAGTCATCATTCCAGTTCCACTGTTCTCTACTATGTTTTCTTCTTGAGATCACCCCTTCCCCAGCCAACAATGGGCCCACCACTGCACCACCCTGCATGAAGTCATCTGTGGCTGGCCTTGATTGGTCCTGGACCTTTCTTGCCTCTAGCTCTTCATCCATCTCCCACTCCCCCACCCCGTACTTTCAGTCTGAAGAAATGTCGCGACCTGAAACATCACCATTCCTTTTTCTCCAGAGATGCCACCTGACCTGCAGAGTTATGCTTTGTGTCACTTTGTGGCAAACTTTGGTATAAACCATCATCTGTTGTTCTTTGCTTCTACCTCTGACTCTTGTCTCCTGCATGATTCAAAACAAATGCATTGCACCCGAAGTGGGTGCAGTCCAAAAAAAAAAAAAGTGTTGTCATTAATCAGCGATAAGCTTTCAAGACCATCAGCTTGTGTTGAAATCCAACACATGTGCATAAAAGGATAATAAAAGCTTGTTTAGGGACTTCCGGTGGCGCTATGGAGGGCTAGAGGTTAACGCCAGCCAGCTCCTCGTAAAAAGCGGAGAAAAATCGGGGTGAAACGGACCTACCTGCTGCCTGCTGCCTCTGCACCGATTGCTGTGAGTGACGTCATCAGGCGCGCGACTTGTTATGTATACACAGCGCAGCCCACCCGATAAACCGAAAAGTCGGGCTACCAGGCAGAAACCGGGGGAAGGCCTGACTGAAGCCTCGGACTCAGGTAGGGCGTTATCCCAAGAAGATGTGACGAAAAAAACGACACAAAAAAATCGGAAAGTGAAGAACTTAAAACTTTTATTGCACGTGAAATTGCTGGTTTAAAGGAAGAAATAAACCAGATGAATGCTGAAATGAAGGACTTGAAGCTTGAAATTAATACCAACATTAATACTAAGACTAAGAAAATATCGGATGATTTGAAGAAAGAAATCGCAGAAATTATGATTGGAATGTCAAAGGAGACGAATGATAAGATCAAAAATGTGAAAACTGATTTTGAAGAAAGGCTGAATCCTGTGGAGAAGGCACTGGACCAACAGACAACTGGCATAAAAAGCCTTGAAGAACTAGCCGAAACAAGTGCTCAGACTACAGCAAAGCTTATCACAGAAAATGGACGTCTAACGGATTTATTGACCAAAATAACCGAGAAATGTACTGAACTGGAAGGTCGCCAGAGAAGACAGAACCTAAGAATTGCGGGTATTCCTGAAGGGGGAGAGAAAGATAAAGATCTCTGAGAATTTACTGCGAATTTACTGCAAAATGTTTTATCTCTGGAACAAAAGCCTTTGCTAGCCCGAGCACACAGAGTGATGAGACGTCAGACTAGATCAGATGCTCCCCCAAGACAAATGACAATAAAAGTACAGTACGACCACGTCTTGGAGGAGATAATGAAAAAAACATCAAGAAACAGAAACCTTACATTTGAAGGACACAAGATCAGCATCTATCGAGATTATCCAGCAGAAGTCTCCAGGAAACGAAAAGCGTTTAATGAGACTAAAAGTCTCTTGAGGGGGGTGGAAAACTTGAAATATGGCCTGAACTACCCAGCTACTCTAAGAGTCACTTACAACAACATTTTTTCTCCAACCCTGTGGAAGCACTGGACTTTGCTCGGAAAATTAATGCTTGAGAAGGCCTAACCACTGAATAAACTGACTTTGCAGGACTGGATGGAACTGAATAGAACTGGATGGAAGCTGGAGAAAGATGTGGATTGGAAACTCTCCCATGGATACTAATAAATAGTATAACTACACTACTAATACATATAACTAATAAATACTAAAATTATACCGTGGTATCTTCACTAATCAGAGTTAATCATTATGACACTAACTACACTACTAATACAATAACTAATAAATATTAAAACTATACCGTGGTATTTTTACTAATCAGAACTAATCATTATTACTATTGACTAATGTTTACTTATATTGGAATGATTAGAGTCAAATAGAGTCTGCCTTCATTTGTCCTCTTTGGAAACCTTTCTTTTGTACTAGTAATTTTCATTTTTATTTTCTATTTTCCTTTCTTTTCGTGTGTTTTTTATAATTAGATTTTCAAATAAGTTTTAAATATATGTATTCTCACATTTTCGACTATTATAACCCGAATATTTTAAATGCAATATCCCCAGTAAAATACCACTATGGAATAATAATTCCAAAAAACCAGGGAGCTGGTTAAGTTCGTAACATCAACTACGGAAGTCGGTAGATGGTTAGCCATGCTAGTATGGCTAGCACTAACTACACAAATACTAGATGTAGTTTTTTCCTTCTTTGTGCACAATACTAATTTCTTAATCTATCCTCTTTTCTTTTCTATTATAAACTATTATTGTTATTTTCAGTTTGAATGGAGTTACATATTGGATCAAAGGAGATACACACGTGAGAGACATTCAAGGGACTTAAAATTCGTCTATTCGGAGTTCGGGTGTAAGGTCGGGTCTGTCGAGCTGAACCATTGGCTCTATTACGGACCCCCATAGACAAAAGATGCAAGACTTAAAAATGAATACGGGGAATGAGGGAATAACGTTTTGCAGCTGGAATGTTAAAGGTATTAATGAACCAATTAAGAGAGGTAACGTATTAGCACATTTAAAAGCAATTAAAGCTGATGTGATTTTCATTCAAGAAACTCATTTAAAAAAAGATGCTGAGCATAGGCTGAAAGCTAAATGGATAGATAAAACGTATCATTCTTCTTTTACACACAAATCAAGAGGTGTAGCAATATTAATTTGTAAAGGCACTTTATTCAAACATACATCAACTATAACTGATAATGATGGCAGATACATTATTGTAATAGGAGAATTAAATGCACAAAAAATGATTTTTGTTAATGTATATAGACCAAACTTTGATAGTCCATTGTTTTTCAAGAAAATATTTAACAACATCCCGGAAATAACACAACATAACTTAATAATTGGAGGAGATTTAAATTGTACATTAGATTCTTGCTTAGACAGATCCACAAGTCAAAGGAAAATTAAATCCCATTCCAGTGACTTATTAAATGCATATATGGAAACTAGTAATATTAAAGATGTTTCGAGAGTAGAAAATCCAACTGGACGAGAATATTCCTTTAATTCACCTGTACATAAAACTTACACAAGAATAGATTATTTTTTGGTCGACGCTAAACTTATCTCACTCACTTATAATTCAAAATACCATAATATTATAATCTCAGATCATGCACCTTTAACATTTATGATTAAAATAAATGGTAAAATGGAAAAACGGGGACAATGGAGATTTAATCCACAAATTTAAACAAAACAAAGCAACTCAGGAACATATTATAGAACAGATCAAGATTTTCTTTGAAATAAATGATAACCGGAAATATCTTCTTCCTTATTATGGGAGACTTTTAAAGCATATGTCCGTGGAATTATGATTTCTTCTCAAGCATTTTATAATACAAAGAATCGGAGGGATCAACAGGAACTGGAAAAGGAGATTAAACAATTAGATACAGAGAATGCAGCTAACCCATCCATAACAATACATAATAAAATTGCAGCACTGAAATATAAATTAAAAAATATATATTCAGATCAGGTTGTAAAACTCTATCAATACACTAAACAATTACAGTTTGAATTTGGAGATAAACCTCAAAAATTATTGGCTCGCCAATTAAGGAAGATGGAGGGAGAAAAAATAATCCATAGGATTAAATCACATAATGGCGAACCCCTAGTACAACCTAAAGATATTAATAAGAGATTTTTGCAATATTATAAAAATTTATACTCAGCTAAAACGCAGAAAACAGGATAGGAATAGAAGCATTTTAAAAAAATGTAATCTGAATGGGTTGGATTCACAAA
This sequence comes from Okamejei kenojei, assembly GCA_035221665.1. Classification (NCBI taxonomy): domain Eukaryota; kingdom Metazoa; phylum Chordata; class Chondrichthyes; order Rajiformes; family Rajidae; genus Okamejei; species Okamejei kenojei. The sequence continues at coordinate 14,366,325 of CM069133.1, forward strand.
ATAGAGAATTATTAAATGCTGAAATTTCAGTAAAAGAAATAGAAGAATCTATCAGATCATTAAAAAAATGGTTAAACAGATGGTATTGGCTCAGAATTTTATAAAACATTTTATGATCTGATTGCACCACGCTTGAAGACATTCTATGAATATATTTATACCCAGCAGAAACGTTAAATGAATCTATTATAACACTTATACCTAAAATAGACAAAGATCTGGATGACCCAGGATCATTTAGAGCTATAGCTCTTTTAAATACTGATCAAAAGATATTTACTAAAATATTAGCACAAAGGCTAAATACAGTTATTAATGAATTAATTCACCCTGATCAAGCAGGATTTATACCAAAACGATATTCCTCATATAACCTGAAACGTTTATTCAATATTATATATCCGAAAAGAGGTATTAATAAAGATCTAGTAGTTATTTCGTTAGAACAAGGTGGAATGGTCTTACTTGTTTTCGGTTCTGGAAACTTTTAAGTTGGGAGAGAAGTTTATTACTTGGGTCAAATTATTATATACTAATCCAACAGCCAGAATAATAACAAATCAAATGCTATCAACTAAATTCAATCTATCTCGAGGCTGCAGACAAGGTTGCCCTTTATCCCCACTACTGTTTGCACTTGCAATAGAACCATTAGCTCAACGTGTGAGATCACATCCTGAAATATATGGGTATGATACCAGAGATACTGAAAATAAAATCTCCTTATATGCAGATGATGTATTACTTTATATTACAAAACCGGAAATTAGTATCCAAAATTTATTAAAATTAATAACCGAATTTGGATCTTTTTCAGGATATAGTATTAATTGGAATAAAAATGAACTCATGCCAATAATGGTAAATAACTTACATATATTACAACAATTTCCCTTTAATATAGCAAATGAAAAAATTAAATATCTTGGAATTTATGTAACAAAAAGATTTGATTCTTTATTTAAATCCAACTTCCCACTCTTATTCAATAAATTAAATAGGAACATTTTATATTGGAAAACACTACCTATCTCAATGCTAGGTAAAATTATTGCAATAAAAATGATTTTTCTTCCGCAATTACTATATCTTTTCCAATTGATTCTGATATATCTTCCTAAAAATTTCTTTAGGAAGGTGGATTCTTTAGTTACCAACTTTATTTGGTATTATAAGAGCCATAGAATAAATTAAAAACTTTTATGTAAATCAAAAATAAATGGAGGACTAGCACTACCAAAATTTATGCTTTATTACTGGGCAGTTAATGTTAAAATTATGAATTTTTGGTTAGTTGAGACAGATAAACAACCAATTTGGTTAAAAATGGAAAAGGAAGATTGTTCGCCTTTTGAAATTAGTTCGATATTATTTGCCAATATTAATCTAGGTAAGAAAACCTATAGCGAAAACCCTATAATAGAAAGTGGAATACGTATCTGGAAACAAATAAAGAAAACATTAAAATTGGAATGTATACCACTAGCCCTAACCATTGTAAATAATGTTACATTTAAACCCTCAATGATGGACAAAGGCTTTTTACAATGGAAAAATAATGGAATTAATAAGACGGGATATCTCTATAGGGAAAATTATTCACTTTCATTTCAAGAATTACAACAAATTGATGGATTACATTCAAAAGATTATTTTAGATACTTACAAATTAGAGACTATGTAAAAGCAAACACACAGGAAATTAGAAATAGAAAGACAGAAATTTTAGATGAATGTCTAAATAAACATCCGAACACAGAAAAATTGATATCATATATTTATAATATTTTACTGGAAAATGATGTCCCATTGACAGAAATATATAAACAATCATGGGAAAATGAATTAAGCCAAATTATTAGACCAGAAGTATGGGATGATTACAACATGTACACCACTGTTCGTTAAATGCTAGACACTCTCTTATACAATTTAAAATATTTCATAGACTGCATTACTCAAAATCCAAACTACATAATATTTTTTCAAATGTATCTGCCATATGTGATAAATGTCAGCACTTAGAAGCTAACTCGACACACTCATTTACAAATTGTGTAAAATTCACAAAATTTTGGACAGAATTATTATGGATAATTTTGAATGGTGTTAATATGAATCTGATTCCTGATTCAAAGTTATTAATACTGGGAATACTGGAAACAGATCAATTAATAACAACAAATCAAATAATTTTTATTGATTATAGTTTAATAATTGGGAAAAAAATAATATTGAAATTCTGGAAAGGTCCTACATCCTCCACAATCAAAATGTGGATTACAGGAATGTCGGAGACACACCATCTGGAAAGATTGAGGCTTGTCCTAATGGACAGGTTGGATCTTTTCAGAGGAATATGGTCTCCATACATTCAATATCTAAAGGGTCAAAGTGGCTCGGTGCGAGAGCCTGACTGAAACCTGAATAATGGAATAGATGAAGAAATACGTATAACAAATCATGGATATATCTCCAACGATGGATAACTTTTTAATACTCCATTCACTTCTTCATTTCTTATTTCTATGTTATTTTTCTCTATCTTTTCTTACTTGTAAAAAAAATGTATAGAAATACAAATAAGTCTTAAATGTTAATATTAATAATATTATGAATATATGTAAGAAGTATATTTTATTAATATGTATTTACAATTAATAAAAAATATTTAACAAAAGCTTCTTTAGGTATGTGAAGAGGAAAAAATTAGTTAAGACCAAAGTTGGACCCTTGAAGACCGAAAAAGGTGAATTTATTATGGGGAACAAGGAAATGGCAGATGCGTTGAACAGGTACTTTGGATCTCTCTTCACTTAGGAGGACACATACAATCTTCCTGATATAGTAGTGGCCAGAGGATCTGGGGTGACGGAGGAACTGAAGGAAATCCACATTAGGCAGGAAATGGTGTTAGGTAGACTGATGGGACTGAAGGCTGATAAATCCCCAGGGCCTGATGGTCTGCATCCCAGGGTACTTAAGGAAGTGGCTCTAGAAATCATGGATGCATTGGTGATAATTTTCCTATGTTCTATAGACTCAGGATCAGTTCCTGTGGATTGGATGGTAGCTAATGTTATCCCACTTTTTAGGATAGGCAGAAGAGAGAAAACAGGGAATTATAGACCAGTTAGCCTGACATCGGTGGTGGGGAAGATACTGGAGTCAATTATAAAAGATGAGATAGCCGCACATTTGGATAGCAGTAACAGGATCGGTCCGAGTCAGCATGGATTTACGAAGGGGAAATCATGCTTGACTAATCATCAGGAATTTTTTGAAGATGTATCTAGGAAAATGGACAAGGGAGAGCCAGTGGATGTAGTGTACCTGGACTTTCAGAAAGCATTTGATAAGGTCCCACATAGGAGATTAGTGGGCAAAATTAGGGCACATGGTATTGGGGGTAGAGTGCTGACATGGATAGAGAAGTGGTTGGCAGACAGGAAACAAAGAGTAGGAATTAACGGGTCCCTTTCCGAATGGCAGGCAGTGACTAGTGGGGTACCGCAAGGCTCGGTGCTGGGACCGCAGCTATTTACAATATACATCAATGATTTGGATGAAGGGATTCAAAGTAACATTAGCAAATTTGCAGATAACACAAAGCTGGGTGGCAGTGTGAACTGTGCGGAGGATGCTATGAGAATGCAGGGTGACTTGGACAGGCTGGGGGAGTGGGCAGATGCATGGCAGATGAAGTTTAATGCGGATAAATGTGAGGTTATCCACTTTGGTAGCAAAAACAGGAGGGCAGATTACTGTCTAAATGGTGTCAAGTTGGGAAAAGGGGAAGTACAACGGGATCTGGGGGTCCTTGTACATCAGTCTATGAAAGTAAGCATGCAGGTACAGCAGGCAGTGAAGAAAGCGAAAGGCATGTTGGCCTTTATAACAAGCGGAATTGTATATAGGAGCAAAGAGGTCATTTTGCAGTTGTACAAAGCCCAAGTGAGACCACACCTTGAGTATTGTGTGCAGTTTTGGTCCCCTAATTTGAGGAAGCACATTCTTGCTATTGAGGGAGTGCAGCATAGGTTGACAAGGTTAATTCCCAGGATGGCGGGACTGTCATATGCTGAGAGAATGGAGCAGCTGGGCTTGTACACTCTGGAGTTTAGAATGATGAGAGGGGATCTCATTGAAACATATAAGATTGTTAAGGGTTTGGACACGCTAGAGGCAGGAAACATGTTCCCGATGTTGGGGGAGTCCAGAACCAGGTGCCACAGTTTAAGAATAAGGAGTAAGCCATTTAGAACGGAGACGAGGAAACACTTTTTCTCACAGAGAGTGGTGAGTCTGTGGAGTTCTCTGCCTCAGAGGACGGTGGAGGCAGGTTCTCTGGATGCTTTCAATAGAGAGCTAGATAGGGCTCTTAAAAAGAGCAGAGTCAGGTGATATGGGGAGAAGGCCGGGGTACTGATTGGGGATGATCAGCCATGATCACATTGAATGGCGGTTCTGGCTCGAAGGGCCGAATGGCCTATTTCTGCACATATTGTCTATTGTCTATTGCCTAATGCATGCACTTTATAATTTAATGTTAAATTTACTGTGCGGAATCCAGCACAAGATTGTCACACAGGATTGTACCATGTATGGAACTGACTGACAATAAACCCCTTGTATGTTGAACCTTGAAACATGAATCTTTGTGTCATCCACAAACCTGGAGATGTCACATTTAATTCTCTCATCTAAATCGTTAATACATATTGTAAATAACTGGAGTTCTAGCACCAAGCCTTGCGGTACCCCACTAGTCACTGCCTGCAATTCTGAAAAGGTTAATTCCTACTCTTTGCTTCCTGCCTGCCAACCTGTTCTCTATCCATGTCAATACCCTAGCCACAATACCATGTGCTCTAATTTTGCACACTGGTCTCTTGTGTGGGACCTTGTCAAAAGTTTTTTGAAAGTCCAGATACACCACATCCACTGGCTATCCCTTATCCATTCTACTTTTACATTCTCAAAAGACAGATTACTATCAAAATGGCGTCAAGTTGGGAAAAGGGGAAGTACAAAGGGATCTGGGGGTCCTAGTACATCAGTCTATGAAAGTAAGCATGCAGGTACAGCAGGCAGTGAAGAAAGCGAATGGCATGTTGGCCTTTATAACAAGAGGAATCGAATATAGGAGCAAAGAGGTCCTTCTGCAGCTGTACAGAGCCATAGTGAGACCACACCTGGAATATTGTGTGCAGTTTTGGTCCACTAATTTGAGGAAGGACATTCTTGCTATTGAGGGAATGCAGCGTAGGTTTACAAGGTTAATTCCCGGGATGGCGGGACTGTCATATGGTGAGAGAATGGAGCAGCTGAGCTTGTACACTCTGGAGTTTAGAAGGATGAGAGGGGAGTGAAACATATAAGATTAGTAAGGGTTTGGACACGCTTGAGGTGGGAAACATGTTCCCAATGTTGGGGGAGTCCAGAACCAGGGGCCATTGTTTAAGAATAAGTGGTAAGCCATTTGGAACTTAGATGCGGAAACACTTTTTTACACAGAGAGTTGTGAGTGTGTGGAATTCTCTGCCTCAGAGGGCGGTGGAGGCTGGTTCTCTGGATGCTTTCAAGAGAGAGTTAGATAGAGCTCTTAGGGAAATCGGAGTTAAGGGATATGGGGAGAAGGCAGGAACGGGGTATTGATTGTGGATGATCAGCCATGACCACATTGAATGGTGGTGCTGGCTCGATGGGCCGAATGGCCTTCTCCTGCACCTATTGTCTATTGACGTGTTCCTGCATGGGTCAAGGGCAAGGATGGATTGTCCAGCGAACCCTCATGTCCAAGGGATATCCAAGGCTTGATGAAGATAAAAGTGAGCTTGTCGTTGGTTTAGAGGACTGAAAATGGGGGAGGATCTTCAGGAATATGGAGCGGGTAAAAAAGAAATTAGTAGGGCAAAGAGGGACTACTAAATGCTACCAGCTGATAAGCTTAAGGAAACATCCAAGGCATTTAATATTAAAAGCAAGAGGGTAAACAGGGAAAGAGTGAGGCCCAATCAGTGTACAAATTCTGGGGGTGGCACAGTGGCGCAGTGGTGGAGTTGCTGCCTCACAGCACCAGAGATGGGTTCGATCCTGACCTCAGATTCTGTCTGTGCAGCGTTTGAAAGTTCTACCTGTGACTGCATGGATTTTCTCCGGGTGTTCTCCGGTTTCCTCCCACGTGGCAAAGACGCGGGAGGAGTTTTAAGGATGAGAGGTGATCTCATTGAAACATATAAGTTTGTTAAGGGTTTGGACACGCTAGAGGCAGGAAACATGTTCCCGATGTTGGGGGAGTCCAGAACCAGGGGCCACAGTTTAAGAATAAGCCATTTAGAACGGAGACGAGGAAACACTTATTCTCACAGAGAGTAGTGAGTCTGTGGAATTCTCTGCCTCAGAGGGCGGTGGAGGCAGGTTCTCTGGATGCTTTGAAGAGAGAGCTAGATAGGGCTCTTAAAAATAGCGGAGTCAGGGGATATGGGGAGAAGGCAGGAACGGGGTACTGATTGGGGATGATCAACCATGATCACATTGAATGGCGGTGCTGGCTCGAAGGGCCGGATGGCCTATGCTCCTGCACCTATTGTCGATTGTCTATAACAATGATGGTCAATCCAGGATTGCACAGTATTTGGTGAACTTTTATTGAGATTTAAGAATTGCACAGTGGCTTGCAGCGCCAGAGAACCAGGTTCAATCCTGACCTCGGGTGACCTCAGGTATGGAGTTTTCATGTCCTCCTTGTGCCCACATTGTTTTCTTCCAGGTGTTCCTGTTTACACCGGTCGTTAAGTTATTTAGTCACTGGAAACTGCCTGTGTACCTAGGTAAGTGGTAATATCCGGGGAAGTTGGAAATAAATTGTGGAGCATGAAGAAAATGGGATTAATATAGGTGTAGTGTTAATGGGTGATTGTCCGTCCATGCTGATTCAATGGGCCAAAGGATAGTGTTTCTGTGCTTTATCTCTATGAAATTGAGCAAAAAAGAAAATGTTTGAAGTGTTAGGAAAGGATCTGGTAATGGGATTATGGAGTAGCCACTTGTTCAGGAGGCCATTCAGCCCATTTTCTGTGTCAGTTCCTCAAATTGATTAATCCCACTTATCTGCTCACTCCGCGCGACGGGAGGCAGCAGTAGAGTTGCTGCATTACTGCACTAGCAGTGCCGGAGACCCATTTCGATCCAGACTATGGGTGCGGTCGCTACGGAGTTTATACGTTCTTCCCATGACCTGCGTGGGTTTTCTCCGAGATCTTCGGTTTCCTCCCGTACTCCAAAGACGTACAGGTATTTAGGCATGTTTAAGAAGGAACTGCAGATGCTGGAAAATCGAAGGTAGACAAAAATGCTGGAGAAACTCTGCGAGTGAGGCAGCATCTATGGAGCGAAGGAAATAGGCAACTTTTTGGGTCGTGACCCTTCTTCAGACTCGACCCGAAACTTTCCCTATTTCCTTCGCTCTATAGATGCTGCCTCACCCGCTGAGTTTCTCCAGCATTTTCGTCTACCGAGGTATTTAGGTAAATTGGCTTGATCAATGTAAAAATTGTCCCTTGTGTGTATAGGATAGTGTTAATATGCGGGGATCGCTGGTCGGCACGGAACCGGGCTGTATCTGTAAACTAAACCTGCAAATCATTTCCCTAATAGCCCTGTCTCACGGTGCGAGTTGACCCACGAGTGACCCAGAGTGAAAGACTCGTGGTTGTGTACGAGACTCCAAGTTCATGATCAAGAGTTTAACCGAGTTCCCACGGGTATGATTAAATTTGCTGTTTACTTCTCATTTCTGCGATGTTCCAAGTTCCTCTCCTGAATTATTCTTGAGCCGATCGTGAATGAAAGCCTCTTTTAAGCATCAAATAGAGGAGCTGGACAGCATTTCATACAGTAAGTATATTATGATTCAGTATTGAAAGTTATTCAATTTCAGAGCTTAAAAAAACTAGGCAGGATCCCGGCCCCGCACTCGCTGCCGTTGTGCAGCTAGGAGGAGGTGGCGGCAAAGCAACAGTGTAAAAAGAAGACAACTCCATCCTGCGGCTTTGATTTAAAGATAGAATTCAGCGCGGCCGCGTCTATTGATATGACCTACAAAGGGAAAATGCGCACCGTCCAGTGCCAGAGCTAGGCTGGGATCATTCTCTGCTCTCATCTCTCTCTATCTGTGTGTGCATTAGCAGGGGGAAGAGCGGTCTACCTCGCTGGGGCACAAGACCACTGCCGCCTGCCCCTTGCAGCCATCAACTTGTTTGTTCCTTTGGTGCGCCTCATCTCCCCTGCTCCCATCCCAGCGCTGCCCCAGCTCTCTGCCCCATTCTCTTGGAAATGTCGCTTCCGCCACTGTAACGAGGAGGGGTCCGGCTGGCTGGCTTGGTGCGTGGGTGGGTGAGCAGGGTGGGTACAAACCACCAAATCCATTCTCAAAAGTCGAGCAGAGCCGTGTAGAACTCACGTTTCTCTCTGCTTCGTATACGTGGGAATTCCCTCAGTATGGTCACTCAGCGGGCAGGCAGCATCTCTGGAGAGAAGGACTGGGTGACGGGATAATGTTTAAAATTTAAATCATGGGCAAACCATCTTGCTCCAGGCTGCTTTACATTATTTATTGTGTTGAGTTGTTTGTGAGGCTGGGACATCTCTGAGGGTCGCCACCTTATAGTGGAGACATATGCGTGTGTCTTAGATCCTGTAAGCTGGCCTCATGGCAGGAAGGTGGAGGGGGAGGTCCCTGACAAAGCGCGGCCCAAGAAGATGACCTCAGTGGAACTGGCCGAGGATGGTGTTTGGCCGGCGGCTGAGAAGGTGGAAGAAGGCTGCAGCAGGGAGAGACTCCCAACCGTGGTGGAGCCCATATCATTGGACCCGGGACTGTCAGTGATTGTTGTTCGAAAAGTGTTACCAATCTCTTTTGTTGGAGATGGTCATTGCCTTATAATAGAATTACAGAGTCAAACAGCACAGAACCATCCCTCCACATCCTTTTTACCCATCCGCACTAATCGCATTTGCTCAATTAGGTCCTTATCCTTTCCCTGCCTTGTCTATTTAAATACTTTAGAGAATACAGCGCGGTAACAGTCCCTTTAGCCCAGCGGATCTGTGCCGAACAACAAGCACTGCACATTAACACCATCCTACCCACACTAGGGACAACTTTTACAAGCCAATTAACCTGCAAACCTGAACATCTTTGGAGTGTGGGAGGAAGCCGAAGATCTCGGAGAAAACCCACGCAGGTCACGGGGAGACATACACACAAAGTCATTCACATCAAGATCCTTTTTATTTTGATGCTCGTATTGAGCTGATGAAACTGCAATGTTACAGTTCAATCACAATCACTGGAAGCACCGAACACATTGTGAGCTTTCCAAACCTTGGTGTAACAAACAATGTGAAATCAAGAGGGTAATACAGAGAGTGCCAGTAATAATTCCAATCAGCACAATCTAAATCAAGACAAGATCAGCCTCCACACAGGGCCTCCATACATGTGTGTGTCAGAGAGATGGCACCAAATGTCCTGGACGCCACTCTGTACTGCTGCACCTTTTAACTGGGATGCCCCCAACTGTTCCCGGTGGGATTTGAGGAAGGGCTCCAGCAGAATGGACGAGGAGGGGAGTCGGGTTAAAGCAGTCCCTGGGCTTCAGTCAAGGGTCAGTGTGTGGGGCAGTGCCCTGGAGTTTACATCCTTTAGACATCCACCATGGTTCCCCGCTCCCCGTCCCTCTCTCAATGTGTGACGGAGAATGGCCGAGAATATCACTGATTTCGCATCCAAGCCTGTAAAATGTGAAGAGTTAAGATTGTCGTATGTCAGTTTAAAGTTGCAGCTTTACCATCTGAGATGGAGCACAAAGACGCAACAGAGATTTGGAAATGTCATCCCGTCACCCATTCCTTCTCTCCAGAGATGCTGCCTGCCCGCTGACTTAAAGAGTGTCCACGGTAGACTCACGAGTCACTAAGGTAAACGCACGGGCCACTACGTTATTACAACGAATTTAAATGTTTCAATTTTTATCTTGAACAGTAAATTTGACTCGTGGAAAACTCTCAAACATGTTTGAATTTTTTCAAGAGTTATCAAGTTTCACGGGTACCTGCCATTAGCGCCACGAGTCGCTAAGTTGCGCGCGCGAGTTCCGACGTTCCCGCTGCGTTAATTGTACGTGATTACCGCGAGTGAAAACTTGGGGTCACTCGTCGGTCGACTCGCACCGTGAGACAGGGGTTTAAAGCTTCCATCCAATTCCCTTCTCCTTGTCTTGATTGGTTCTGTTTCCATCATCCATACAGTCAATGAATTCCATCTCCTTACCACACTCTGCATTAAAACATTTTCACACACTCTAAACCATTTTCCCTGATTCCAACTGCTTTTGGGAACAGGTTCTCCTATATCCTCTACTGAAATCTGTCATCATCTGGTACACCCCTGCATATTTGGAAAAAGAGGCAGTTACTGAGTCCAGGTGTTTGAAAAATAAAGTAGCTTTTCATTTCTTCATAAACATGTAATGGCTGGTCCAAATATGTAAGTATCAAGTGTTGCATACCATTTTGTTACACATATTGCTAGTCCATGCCAATCCATAAAACAATGCAAGTCTCTGTATATTATTTAACTTGGTTGCCAACAACCTCAAGCTGAAAAGCCCAGCACATCGATATCTTAACAGTTTAAAGCGTAGTGTTACATTGCTAGCTAGAGAATGCATGATTCCACGCCACATAGGAATGGGTACATACTGGGTGATCAATAAGTGCTCGATAGTGATGCATCCTTTAGTTAGTATCACCCAAGGCTACTTCCCTATTTGCAAGCTGATTTAGGACATCTGGAATGGAATAAGTCTGAGTTAGAGAAGACTGCCCAAAAAAATCCTTTGACTTAATTGAGTTACTCCACAATAGGCATTTCTGCATTGTAAAACAACAGGAGACTAAACAACGATGCAATGGAGGCACAAGAGATTAGAGGCACCTAGTGCGTAGGGCAGAGATTGTGTACGGGGATTGCTGGTCGGCACGGACTCAGTGGGCCTAAGGGCCATTCTCCATGCTTTATCTCTAAAACTAAACAAAACTTAGATAAAATTCAGCAAACGAACATTGTTTTTGGGCTTATGATAATGTTGGGCATTTTAACATAACTTTTTGCTCGTAATGTAAGTTTTGTGGAATAGCCTTCCAGCACATTTATGTCATGTATGTTCCCTTCCATCCACTCATTTTTCTATCACTAACCCGGTCAGAATGTTATGGTACATTTTAGGAAGGCTCCTGTTAATTTTTTGGATCAGTGAGTTAACCAAGGAAAAAAAAAAAAATTTTTTTTTTCTTGGTTATATACATATATAGCGCCAAACTGGTCGATGAAACATTTTAAATAAAAAAAGCACACAATCAAATAGATTTTACATAAATGTTGCTGTCCCTATGCACAAAGATGGCAGGATAGAGTTGAAATGTATTGGTGTGTTACTAGGGATGATTGAATGCAACGAGAGAGGGTGAAAAAGTGAGTAATGTTCTCCCTGGAACAGAAACATTTGGTTCCATTCCTGGAAATGAGTACAACAGGCAGTTATTTCTACAGTAAACATTGAGCAGCTATGGAACCACAGATAATTTCTATGCCAGTATCATGAAATGTAGATGGAACATAGTGATCTTCCCATTTCTTCAATTCAACTGCCATTAACTTCTACTATATCCATTCCCAATCAAAATGAGTGCCAAAATTAGCAAGACCTTATCTAATAACACTGTTAACCAAGTCATGTGCCTTGGTGCAGAGGCCTCTTATCCATTTCTAGAGTTTAGTTTTAGTTTAATTTAATTGTCACGTGTGCCAAGGTACAGTGAAAAGTTTTGTTGCATGCTAACCAATCAGCGGAAAGACTATACTTGATTACAATTGAACCGTCCACAGTGTCAATACATGATGAAGGGAATAATGTTTAGTGCAAGGTAAAGTTTAATCAAAGTTAGTTTGAGGGAGTTGGTTCAGGACCACTCTTTCGTTGTTGGTAGGTTGGTTCAGCAGGACATCTGTGAGCACAACTCCAGGCATTTGGTGAGACCAAGCGGAGGCTTGGCGATTGTTTCGCCGAACACCTCCGCTCGGTCCGCATTAACCAACCCGACCTCCCGGTGGCTCAGCACTTCAACTCCCCCTCCCATTCCGTATCCGACCTCTCGGGCCTGGGCCTCCTCCACGGCCAGAGTGAGCAGCACCGCAAATTGGAGGAACAGCACCTCATATTCCGCTTGGGGAGTCTGCATCCTCTGGGCTTGAACATTGAATTTTCTCAATTCTGTTAACCCTTGCTGTCTCCTCCCCTTCCCACCTCTCCCTCAGCCCTCGGGCCCTGGCATTCCCTCTATCTCTATCTCCCTCCCCCACCCTAGTTGCACTAGCTTCTCATTTTCACACCACAAACAGCTTACAATGGCTTGTTCCCTTTATCATCGATACTTTTTTGCATATCTTTCATTCATTGTTCTTTATCTCTCCACATCACCGTCTATATCTCACGTTTCCCTGATCCCTGACCAGTCTGAAGAAGGGTCTCGACCCGAAACGTCGCCTATCTCCTTCGCTCCTTAGATGCTGCTGCACCCGCTGAGTTTCTCCAGCCTTTTGTGTAACCCTCCAGGCATTTGAATCTATTTTCTGGTTTGGCACCTCAATGCACTACTGAAATAATCCTGCAGTGTGGTACGTAACTGCTTAGAGTTTTACTTTCAGTTGGCAACGCAAAATGATCAGTATAGGAGAAGCATGCATCACACTCCCCTATCTATAACATGAAACATCCACTTTGGCCCATGAATTCTGTGCCACACATGATGCAAATTTAATCTAATCCATTATTCCTGCATATGCTCCATACCCATCCTTTTCCTGCATATTCATGCGCCTATCTAAAAGCCTCTTAAACAACACTATCATAGCTGCTCCTAGCAAGATGCCTGGCAGTGCATACCAGACATCAACCATTCTCAGAGTGTAAAACAAAACTTGGTCTACACATCTCCTTTAAACGTTCCTGCTTTTGTCCAGCAGGTCAGGCAGCATCTCTGGAGAAAATGGATAGGTGACGTTTTGAGTCGGGATCCTTCTTGAGACTAATTGTGGTGGAGGGGGGAAGAAAGCTGGATGAAAGGAGGGGCAGAACAAAGCCTGGCAAGGGATAGGTGGATACAGGTGAGACGGTGATTGGGATGGGCAGATGGTTGGATAAAGGTAATAGATGAAAAGATTAAAGGTGGGAGATGAAGGTAGAAAAGTTGTGAATTGTGAAGCCAGAGGAAGGAAGATAGGTGGAAGGGGAGAAATTGATGTGAGTCCAGGTGGGGCACAGGGAAGGTGAGGGTGTTTGGAAGTTACCTAAAATTGGAGGGTTCAATGTTCACAGACTGTTGGGATGTAAGCTACCTAAGTGGAAGATGAGGTGCTGTTCCTCCAATTTGCGTTTGAACTCACTCTGACAGTGGAGGAGGCTTCCAGTTTGTGTGTGGCCTCGCTCTGGCAATGGACTGCCCCAGGGCACAAAGGTGACCAGACGAGGAGAGGAACGATGATTCACGGGATGATCCGGATGGAGGGGATGGCTGCAACGGGCCTTTATAGCCAGCTGCAGCTTAGACTCTGGAAATGGTGGCAAAACCTGGCAACTTGCACATGGACTCTGTGAACTGGCACTATACAATATGTGCTTAACTATGATTGTACTTATGAATGGCAATAACTTTACTGAACTGTATTTAAAAAAAAGAATTTCACTGTACGTTGGTACGTGTGATAATAAAGAACCATCAAGCCATTGGAGACGCTCAAATGTTCAGTGAAACGGTCGTTGAGTCTACACTTGGTCTCACTGATGTAAAGGAGGCCAGATTGAAGCACTGGATGCAGCAGATGAGGTGTGAGCAACTTAGGTGGACAATATTTTTTATAAACTTTCCCTATTTTCCTGCGATTCCTGGATCTTCTTGCTCCATCTGTGGACGAGTCTACAGTTCCCATACTGACCTAGCCAACGCCTTGGAACTAACAATACTGAAGTGATAACAAAGCCCCCTCACTCTCGACATCCACCACCATTGTGGGCCGAATATCGAATAATGATGAGACGGATTACAGGAAGGAGATTGAGAACCTCATTTCCTGGTGTTGAGACAACAACCTTTCTCTCAATGTCAGCAAGACAAAGGAGATAGTGATCGACTTCAGGAAGCAAAGCAGTACAAATACCCTGGTATACGGCACTGAAGTGGAGATGGATGAAAGCTTCAAATTTCTAGGAGTAAAATATCACCAGGAACTGGACGACTCGTATTGAAGCAACAACCAATGGGCAAGAAAGTACACCCAAGCCTCTAATTCTTTAGAAGGCTTAGGAAGTTTGGCATGTCCCCAACAACTCTCACCAACTTCGACAGATACGCCACAGAAAGCATTTTATTGAGATGCATTACAGCATGGGTCGGTAACAGCTCCTATCCCAGACCGCAAGAAATTGCAGAGAATTATGGACACAGCCCAGACCATCACACAAACCAACCTCCCTTTCATTGACTCTATTTACACCTCACTCTGTCTCGGCAAGGCCAGCAGCATAATCAAGGATGAGTCATGCCCCGGCCACTTCCCTTTCTCCCCTCTCCTATCAGGCAAAAGGTATAGAAGTGTGAAAACGCACACCTCCAGATTCAGGAACTGCTGCTTCCCAGCTGTTATCAGGCAACTGAACCATCCTACCAACAACTAGAGAGCAGTCCTGAACTGCTAACTACCTCATTGAAGATCCTTGGACTATCTTCAATGGGGCTTTACGCATTATCTTGCACTAAAGGTTATTCCCTTTATCATGTATCTGTACACTGTAGATGGCTCGATAGGAATACATGGCTCGACATGTGTTATCTTTCTGTTGTCTGGTTAGCACACTGTATCTCGGTACACATGACAATAAACTAAACTAAACTCTCAAGGAATAGTATAAGAAGAAATGGAAGATGTTTGAGAAGTAGTTATTTAAGATTAACTTTCCATTTAAAATTGTAACAGCTGGATGAATCTTCCCTGGCTCAGTTGTATCTCATTCCAGATGTTCCAAATGAGGATACAAGAGGATTCTCTATGGCACACCAAGGTGTTCATATAGGTGGCTGTATATCCTTGCAATGGTGCCTGGGTTTTAAAAGTGCGATCTTGACTAAAATGCATTCTGAATAGTGCTGATTTGGTGAGGAGGTGCATAAATGCAAGTTCTTCTACTCAAAAGGCACAGTTTTGAGAAATACAGGGCCTTCATCCCACCAAGTCCAAGCTGACCACCAATCACCCGTTCACATTGGTTCCATGTTATCTCACTTTCTCATCCACTTCCTACACACTAGAGGAAATTTACAGAGGCCAGTTAACCTTAAGACTTGCACGTCTTTGGGATGTGGGAGGAAAACAGAGCACCTGGAGGAAACCCACGCGGTCAATAGACAATAAACAATAGACAATAGGTGCAGGAATGGGCCATTCAGCCCTTCGAGCCAGCACCGCCATTCAATGTGATCATGGCTGATCATCCCCAATCAGTACCCCGTCCCTGCCTTCTCCCCATATCCCCTGACTCAGCTATCTTTAAGAGCCCTCTAGCTCCTTCTTGAAAGTATCCAGAGAACCTGCCTCCACCGCCCTCTGAGGTAGAGAATTCCACAGTCACGGGGAGAACATGCAAACTCCAACAGTAGCACAGCAGTTATTGTTGCAGCACAGGGTGGTGCAGCAGTAGAGTTGCTGCCTTGCAGCGCTTACAGCGTCGGAGACTCAGGTTCAATCCCGACCACGGGTGCTGTCTGTACGGAGTTCGTACGCTCTCCCCGTGACCACGTGGGGTTTCTCTGAGATCTTCGGTTTCCTCCCACACTCCAAAGACGTACATGTATGCAGGTTAATTGGATTGGTATAATTGTAAATTATCCCTAGTGTGTGTGGGATAGGGTTAATGTGAGGGGATCACTGGTCGGCGCGAACTTGGTAGGCCGAAGGGCCTGTTTCCGCGCTGTATTTATAAACTAAACTAAAAAGCACATAGCTCTTGTGATCTGGCTTCAATCCTAACCTTAGGGTGTTGTTTGTGTGGAGTTTTCACGTTCCCGCTGTGATTGGGTGGGTTTCCTCTCGGTCCTCCCGTTTCCTTCCACAACCCAAGGGTGTGTTGGTTGATAGATGAATTGGCTGTAAATTACTCCTAGCAGAGTTAGATGGCATCGGGGGAAGAATTCATTAATATGTTTGTGGAAACAGATTACACGAAAGGAGACGGAGGGACCAGCTTGGATGCAGGCAAGGTTGTGATCCTTAGGAGAGTCGCTAATTAAAATAATTTTAGCTCACGATTGTCCCAGGGGTAGTGCACAGGTGATCGCTGGTCAGCATGGACTTGGTGGGCCGAATGGTCTGCTTCCACGCTTCATCTCTAAACTGTACTAGACTATCAAGAAGAGAAATGGTGTAAGTATATCATAACCGCTATCCGCTACAAGGACGTAAGTGGGGGGAATTAAATTAATTGGAATCCACTGAAAGCTAACACAGATGCGATGGACCAAATGACATCTTTCTATGTTCTAAGAAAATGTAATGGGATCCTATGCACTGAAATTACATCTTGCCAAGAGTAAGGGATAGCTGTGTTAGGAGAAAAGCATCAATATGCCATCAGGAAGTTAGATGTTACCTGGATGATGTACAGTACAAGTTGATTAGGTAATAAAATAAGAAGCATAAGAAGATTCAATGGCTGTTTTACTACCAATTCCCATCGTGCTAAAAGAATCTGATGCACACTGAGATGCACAATCTACAGAGTATGTGGATCCAATCAAGCACGCATGCAGGAAGCAATACAATTTGAAGCACAGGAGGATTGTAGTCAGTCAGGCAAGTTAATACATGAACAGCATAGAGATTCGCTCGTGCAAATACTAAATGCCAAAGTATTACTTTCCATAAACGATATATGACCTAGAAAGTGATTATGAAAAATAACAAGCATTGCTAAATGAAATCATTTTAGCTACCTACTATTATCCTTGGCGTCTGATAGAACTAGTGCACGGGTGATCGCTGGTCAGTGCGGACTTGGTGGGTTGCACGATTTGTTTTTATGCTGTATCTTTAAACTAAACTAAAGCTATCTCTGCTTCTCTCTCCTTCGATGCTTTCTAGCTCATTGAAGATTGCCAGATTTTTTTATTTACAATAACTTTCATAAGGTCATAAAGTCTTAAAGAATAGGAGTAGAATTAGACCATTCAGCCCATCAAGTCTACTCTGCCATTCAATCATGGCTGATCTATCTCTCCCTCCCAACCCCATTCTCTTGCTTTCTCCCCATAACCTCTGACACCATTTATTTTCTTCAACATTAGTTTTTTTTTAATGCATGAAATGTGATAATCGTTTGTAATTACACAGCCAGTTTCAGGCAGAGGATGGAGCCCCCTTTCTACACCATCAAAGTCTCAGCTGCCATTTGGAACATGCCACTGTGTTCCAGTATTCTTTGGGCCACTGAGATAGGATGCAAATAGCACAGATACTGGTGTGGGCAGGGGCACCTGTTCAGCAAGAACCAAAGAAAATGTTTGCGACAGATCTGTTGGCTAAAACTTTTTTTTTTTGTAATGACACCATTGGCAGGCTTAAAGACCAAACAAAATCTTTGGTGATTAATGCCAATCCAACAAGGCATGATGTGTATGATTGAATTGCCATGTATTGCCATTAAAATGTCAGGGGACGACTTTGTAGAACGGAAGTAATTCCAGTGCCTGTTTACCAGTCTATGCTGTGGAGAGGCTGATGGATTTGCAGAGAAGCATCTGCAGTTTACAAAAAGCATTCTACCAAGAACTATGGGATTTGAATTATGCTTTTAATCTTGATTTTGCAAATGTATAATTCATGATCTATCTTGGATAAGGATATGTTATTACTGATATCAATACATAATATATTTGCACCAAAGAACTTGGAATTAAAAGGTCATACCACAGATTTGAACAAGTACATTGTTAGAAAACATTTGGAGGGATATGAGCAAACACAAACTACTGGGGCCATTTTAGACATGGCATCTTGGTCTGTGAAATGGCCTAAATTGTGTGAAGTGGTCTGTTTCCATGTTGCATGACTCTCTATAACTATAATTCCTTTCTAAGTGAACTTTGCATCATAATGGGCCTGTCCCATTTAGGCGACTGTCAGAGTGGAACACACACACACACATCGCTTCCTTCACCAGCCCATTAGGTAGGCAGGCGACAG
The DNA here is from genome assembly GCA_035221665.1 of Okamejei kenojei. Taxonomy (NCBI): domain Eukaryota; kingdom Metazoa; phylum Chordata; class Chondrichthyes; order Rajiformes; family Rajidae; genus Okamejei; species Okamejei kenojei. The sequence goes on from CM069133.1 coordinate 14,384,683, forward strand.
GGCAAGCGGGGGGAGCGCTGTCTGAGTGAAATTCACATGGTGCAAAGCCAAGGTAATACCGCGATGAACAGGAAGGTTGGAGCTGTTATTAAGACGGCTAAAGCACAGAGTACGGTAGGTCCTTTAAAAGAGCAGGGGGGTAGGGGGGGGAAAGAAGGAGGGAAAAGGAGTGAAGACAACTTTTAAGAAGCCAGAGATAGACGGCTGTGAAGAGTTCGGCAGACATTTAACATTGGTTATCCTTGGTTCTGAAAACTACTGCTTTTGGTTTTTTTTTTCCCACAATGAGTCAATGAAATTCACCGGTCAGCATGGCTACAACCAACGAGAACCTACGAGAACCTTCAACCTCCTAGCAATCCGCTAGGACCTCCTGGCGACCCAAATACAGCACGAGAATTTGCGCTACACTCCATGGCGGCTTCATTCTAGTCGCCACTAATTTTTCAACATTGTGTTGTGAAAAATTTGCGAGGACCATAATGAGGCCGCGACTAGTTAGCAGAATGCGGGAACTGCTCATGACCATGAAGGCAACTCCCCGGCAACCACCCTCGAACATGTGGTGACCATATGGCGACTGCATAGTCTCCTGCAGTCGCCTAAGTGGGACAGGCCCATAAGTATTTTTATGTAATTACGAGACACTATGAACGACTGACATTTTCTACTGTTGCTCTTACTTGCTGTTGCTATCGAAGATTTAAAATGCTGGAGTTAAATGCACGACAGGCAGCATCTCTGGAGAGAAAGAATGGATCACGTTTCGGGTCGAGACCCTTCTTCAGTCTATTGCTGATGCTATGTTGTGGCTGATTTTTATCGATCTAATCAGGATGGCAAGGTGGTGCAGCGGTAGAGTTGCTGCCTTACAGCGCCAGGGACTCGAGTTTGATCCTGACTACAGGTGCTGTCTGTACGGAGTTTGTACGTTCCAGTACATCTGATCGGTGCGGACTCGGTGGGCCGAAGAACCTGTTTCCGCGCTGTATCACTAAACTAAACTAAACTAAACCTTCACATTTGGATGTCTTGGTTTCCAGTGTGTCAAATGAATTGTTTCTACACTGACCACAAGATTTTGCAGCAACCAACATTGGCCATTAATACGGCAGTAATGCTGGACTTTCTACCTTTCCATCTTAACAGTTCAGCAACTCAAAATTGAGGTTTCTACATCCCGTAGATACACAACATATGAAATTAAATTTCCCTGTAATGCCTTCAATTTTGAACAGACCCCTTGCAATGTAATAGTAAGATTAAATGAGAACTTACCAGTTTGAAGTTTGATCTTGATTTTATGAGGAGTTACGTTGGTGATTACGCGAAGAAGCCCAGCCAGTCCGCATTCGCGTCAATCTTCAAAGCAGCGGTATGAAATCACAAATAACAATTACCGAAGTGACACAGTAAGATGTATAACTCGAGAACTACCAGATGACCTTTATGAGAGAGGGTTGGGCGTGGAGGGCACGTAATCACCAACGTAACTCCTCATAAAATCAAGATCAAACTTCAAACTGGTAAGTTCTCGTTTAATTTTACTATTTCACTTCGGAGTCACGTGAGTGATTCCGTGAAGGGTTTGAAGCTTGTGATTTCATGCCGCAGATCCAAATCTCAGCGTCTCACTACATTGATTGACTAAGGATGAGTGAATACTCAAAAAATGCATTAAGCATGATATTGATTCAAATGTATTAATGGTTTACGTTAATAAAGAAATCAATAGCAACCCCTGTATCTCAGGGGAGGCTAAAGTGGATGCAGAACAGAATGGGCAAAACCCTGGGTCAGTAACCGGCCTATGGTAAAAATAAATATCGAAAATCAATTCAGTTCACCATCCTGCGGTCGCGAGGATATGGTCGATGGGAACGTCCATTGCCCTGGCTGCTGACGGTGATGCTGACCTGGTGGAATGAGATATACAATCGTCAGTTTTAATACCTGCATAAACCAGAACCTGCTGCAGCCACCGTGAAATAGTCTGAACCGACCTTCCCTTGTGTGGTTGTTTGTCGATTAATAAACAATGCTGATTCCACACTTCTTAGGATTCTGGTGGCCTTGATATAATATAGCAAGCCTGCCCTCCCACATAGACGTGAGTCCGTGGGGTATCCGATAAATGATCTTAAATCCTGCCACCCCTGGTCTGCTCTGCTTGTGTAGATCAGAAATGTAAAATGTAATGGCACCTGCAGCCAATTCCATCCTATCTAGCCACAGCGTTTGTGATGTTTGCCCTCGTTGTGCTGATACTAGTGTCATGACTAAGGATGTAGCTGGAACCCGCTGGTGAAGTAATGTTAACACATTTTCAATAACCAAACTGCATATTCTTGTAGTGGGAGAACCTGTGTCAAGATCTCTTTAACAACTCGATATCCGGGTTGAACCCGACAGAGTGGTTCCCGTTTGTTGCAGCTGTAGTGTCTCTATAACTGAATTATTGTCAAATACCATTTAAGAATGAACTCGAAGACGTCAGTAATCTGTACCGTATTAAATGTAACATTAACATTTAAACAAAACCGCTTCCGATCCCCTCAACTGCTTTTTTGGGTGCTATCCCTGCACTCTGTAGTGAGCACATCCATGGCTTGATGTGACAACCTGAGCCGTAAGTCAATCCATTCAGAATGTGTAAGTCAATAATTGTTTTATTATGCAGAGGCCGGTTTCCTGAACCACAGTTTGAACCAGTAAAATGTTCGTTTTTTGGAATAACCGTATACTGTTGTATTATTTATGCCTGATGAAAGCAGGCAGCATGGCTGCTTAGCAAGTCCGACAGTACGAACCCAAGCATTGAACCATACTTTCATTATACTTTGAGATCCAATACCTATTCTGTGTTGTCATCGATCTGAACTGGATGATACACTAGTGGCAAAGGAGATTAGGTAATTATTACAGGATACTTTTACCTGATTGCCATGTGACTAACATATGTCACCACCGTAGAGTAGCAAGTTGAAGTTGAGTATGTAGAATATGTATATTCGCTCAATAGCCCCTTACCCATGGGGTGCATCTAGTGTATATATTTAGTTGGTACCAACAAATGAAGAATTGGTAACTCGTGGAAATCTCCACTGCCTCCAACTAGAGATGGCATTCGGAACTTCTCACCTTCGAGTCCTTAGCATCAGTTTAACGCACCCCAGGCTCCAGTGAACCGCCTACTGCCGATGAGTGCCTGGGGTGCGCTCTGAAACGATGACCTTTGCCCGCCGTTGGCCTTAATTGATTAGTCTGCCAGGTTTTCCTCCCCTGTTGAATAGGCCTACCTGAATAACAGATTTGGCGGCTGGCTCTCACATCCCCGTTGGTGCTGTTCACTGCCGGCACATATGTTCCAGCGACTTTGTTAGAGCCTGGAGTCAGTTATACCTTGATGTTTCGCACTCCCCTCCTCAGAGAGGGCGATTCGTAAACAGCCCTAAACAGGCACTGCCACAGGCCTAAGGATACCTATACTGATATGAACCCATTGAACCTATACCCGAATAGAACATTCTGCTGGGATGAAACTTTGTAATCAGGAAAAGGTACCTCTGACACGTGCCCTTCATCCCTTGGGGTTTGCCCCACGGCCATACCCTGAGGCTCAGCGTCAGCAGGATACTGACCCGTCTTGGTCTCTGCCTCCAAGAGGGAGGCCTGTAGCAGCTCTTGGTGCGGCCTGCAGAGGTGGAACATCTGGCTCAACCTTACCATCAGAGTCGGGGTCAGAACTAAGATGATCCATGGTTCGCGCCTCCTCCTCCATGAAGGTGCTATCAAACAGCTCTCTACTAGATGCTGCTGGCGCCTTTTTGTTCAGGGTGGCGATGACGCTCCTCCTGCTGGCGTGTGCCCTGCTGTAGCACTGTATGCAACAGTTGCTGCATTTGTGATAGTCTTTTCAAACGCACTATCCAGCCCCGGTGATGAAACATCACCCGAGTCCGTGGGACTATTATTTTGCTCTCCAGCCCCGGCGGGGAATCTTCCCCCAATTCCGTGGGCCTAGCAGACTTGTGTTACTTTGAGCAACCCTGTCTCAGGCATTGCCGACGCCGCCTCTCATAGAGGCCGACGCTTTTTGACATGAAACAGCCCTGAACCAGGCGCTGCTGGCGCAGCTCTCCCATAGGCCGGTGCTTTCATACATGAAGCAGCCCTGCCAGGCGCTGCTGGCACGGCCTGTCCCATAGGCCCACGCTATTACACATGAAGCAGCCTTATCCCAGGGCTTTACCTGTGAAGGGTTATAGCAATCTTAACCTTTCACAGCAACTTGTGCTAAACAAGAAGGAATTTCATTGTTAGGGACACATGACAATAACGTTTTTGACTTTTAACTTTGCCTTTAACTTTTAACTTTAAGAAAAACACTATAACATACATGTAAATATTATTAGAGAAAAACCCTTGTAGCCCGACTCACCCGAGTCCAATAGGGCTGAACGAGTCCTTTCTCCACCAATTTTATTCCCTGCCTGGGGACCGACGTCTGTGAGCCGCTGACCGCACTGTCAGCGACTCTGGCGTTATTTCCTTGCCATTCCACGCCATCCCCGCAGGCTGGAATCCACTGACTGCCTTGCCAGCGGCTCCTTATCTCACAACCCGATCTTTTGCTGGTTATCCGCTTCCGCGGTCGGACCGGGGTTTCCCCATAGTCCATAACCGGCTCACTCGTCGGGCTGTGAAACTGGCAGGAAAACCTCTGTGAAGAGAGGCTCCTGCTGAAAAAACCCTGGTAAGTAAAAATGAACTTACCTTCTAGGTTTAACTTACCACTGGCAGGAGCGCTGCCCTGCCAGTCTGTGCTTGCGCCAATGCGGCTGGCGTACTGACGCGCATGCGGACTGACTGGGCTTCGAAGTTAAATCCAATCTCGATTCCCACACTATATTTGAATTGTAAAGACTGCAAATTTCTTCTGTCAAGATGCAATGGATTTGTTTTCCTGTACTAACATAGACTAAATAGTGATATAGCGTTGAGTGAGGGCTTGTTCTTACCGCAAGGTTCTAATAGTATGATTTTGGAGGTACGGAATGAGCATGGAATTCTTAGGGTACAACTAAATACAAATGTTAGAAACCACAAAACTAATTTAATTATTTTGATGCAGTGACTTTGGTCATTTGAGTTTATCTAAAGTCTATTTCACAGGTGCACGTGTTTTCATTTGTTAGTTTATCTGAGGCTTTATTAAAATTTATTTTTGTCAGTCTTTTATTTGGAGCTGTCAGATTTTTCAACTCCTTATGGCCCCATGGGTTGGTTTTGTCAGTTCCCAATCATTTCATGCATCATTCCACCTTTCTGTTGATGTAATCTCATCTCTATTTGGCATTAATAGCACGTTTTTTTCCTGTAAAAGGTCAAGTATTTGGAATGTAGACAATAGACAATAGGTGCAGGAGTAGGCCATTTGGCCCTTCGAGCCAGCACTGCCATTCAATGTGATCATGGCTGATCATCTCCAATCAGTACCCCGTTCCTGCCTTCTCCCCATATCCCCTGACTCTGCTATTTTTAAGAGCCCTATCTAACTCTCTCTTGAAAGCATCCAGAGAACCTGCCTCCACCACCTTCTGAGGCAGAGAATTCCACAGACTCACCACTCTCTGTGAGAAAAAGTGTTTCCTCATCTCTGTTCTAAATGGCTTACTCCTTATTCTTAAACTGTGGCCCCGGTTCTGGATTCCCCCAACATCGGGAATATGTTTCCTGCCTCTAGTGTGTCCAAGCCCTTAACAATCTTATATGTTTCAATGAGATCCCCTCTCATCCGTCTAAACTCCAGAGTGTACAAGCCCACTGCTCCATTCTCTCAGCATATGACAGTCCCGCCATCCCGGGAATTAACCTTGTAAACCTACACTGCACTCCCACAATAGCAAGAATGTCCTTCCTCAAATTAGGGGACCAAAATGCACACAATACTCCATGTGTGGTCTCACTTGGGCTCTGTACAACTGCAGAAGAATCTCTTTGCTCCTACATTCAATTCTTCTTGTTATAAAGGCCAACATGCCATTCACGTTCTTCACTGCCTGTTGTACCTGCATGCTGACTTTCATAGACTGATGTACAAGGACCCCCAGATCCCGTTGTACCTCCCCTTTTCCCAATTTAGGTTAAATTTGTCTCTCTTTCTGAAATGCAGATTGGACCCAGCAAAACATGTTAGAATTATTTATCTGCAAGATTAATTTAAAGAGTTAGGATGAAAATGTCCAGCAATTTCATTGAACAATGATAAAGAAAATGAATGGGCCATAAGTATAAAAAAACCCAAGTTAAATCTTGAGTAGATTTGTCGACCAATAATTGAATGTGATATATTTTCATAATAATAGAAGCTTGCAGTAGGAGCTATCTAGTAGGATTTTTTTTAAGGAATTATCCATTAGGATAGAGGGAGCGAGAGGACATGTTGTTCTTCACTAAGCAATAAAGATAGCAAACAGTAGTTGATATAAACCAATTATCAAATTTACAAGTACTATTAGAGGTTGTTAGGAATGTAGATTATTAATAGGGTCTGGATTACTCAGGTCAAATGCTAATGTTTATTAAAAATCATTGAACTAGGCAATTTTGTTTAAATACAGCTCCTAGTGTGCTTTAAATGCCATATTTTACATGTAAAACAGTAGTGTACATATTTGGAGTAAAAAATATTGAAACCAGTTAGGTTTTATTGCTCTGCCAGTTTATGTAACCTTTTGAACTCACAGTCTCTTTTTATTGAGTTGCCTGTAAATCCACATGGCCTGAATTCCCTGCACTACCTTTCAAACTCCCAAGGCCTCCGTTTCCTATGCTGCCTTTAAACCAGCTGAAAGTTTGAAAACCTCCTATGGCTAAGCAAGAATGTTCTCACCATTCAGGACCATACTGTGAACGGTTTACTGATCACAACAAGGGCTCTGATATCTTGAAGTTCACCTTGGACTCAAACATCCAAAGTATTTCTAATTTTTGTAACCATGTGGAATCCAAAATGCAAATGGAATATATTTCCCCAACAATGCTTGAGTGAGGCCACCAAGAAATTAGAGAGAGGCTAAAATGTGATGTAGCTCAGGCCCCACTCATACCATGCCAACTCGTCTCTGGAGAGGCATCGAAGCAATCACAACTTGTCATTCACCAGTAATCAAAGTTCAAGAGATTTTTGGTAGCCATAAATTGTAAAATATACCTCTTAATCTACTAATTACTAATTACTAAAATACTAAGGGAGACTGCAGCCGATCCCTGGGTCGACAGAGCCCCTGGCTGGAGCCTGGGTCAGCGCCACAGAGGCATCCCGAGAGGACCCAGCAGCGAGAGTGGAGAGGTCAGTGCCGTGGTCGCTGAGGGCGCCGATCGACAGGTAAGGACGGACAGGTGGAGTGAGGACGCCGCTGCTGAGGGAAGGAACAAAGGAGGACCGTCGTGAGAGAGGGGGAACAATGGACAATGGGGACCAGGCGTGGGGGGGGGGCACCGTGAGGGAGGTGGATGGGGGGGACAACAAAGGGGGAACTGGCGTGAGGATACTTTGTAATTTTGTAAGTACCCTTTTTGCATACCTTGGGAATGCATACCTATTTGCATACCTTGGGAATACAAGCAAGGAATTTCACTGTGACTTGTCACATGTGACAATAAAGTACACATTCAATCATAAATTTGCAATATAAATGTGCTAACAGATGCCCAAATAATTATTCTTGGCATAAGTTGAAAGTGGTGTCACAGGTAGATAGGGTAGATGGTAGGGTTGGGAGCATTATAGAGCAGAAGGATCTAGGAGTTCCTTGAAGGTGAAGTCGCAGGTAGATAGGGTGGTCAAAAAGGCATTCAGCACATTGGTCTTCATCAGTCATTGAGTATAGAAGTTGGGAGATCATGTTGCAGTTATATAAGATGTTGGTGAGGCCACATTTAGGGTATTTTGTTCCGTTTTGGGCGCCATGTTATAGGAAAGGTGTTGTCAAGCTGGAAAGGGTGCAGAGAAGATTAACGAGGATGTTGCCAGGACTAGAGGGTCTGAGCTTCAAGGAGAGGTTGAGCACGCTGGGTCTCTATTCCTTGGAGGATGAGCGATGATCTTATAGAGGTGTATAAAATCATGAGAGGAATAGATCGGGTAAACGCAGAACCAGAGGACAAGTAGGTTTAAGGTGAGGGGAGATAGATTTTATAGGAAGCTGAGGGGTAGCTTTTTAACACAGTGGGTGATGGGTTTCAACATTGAACTGCTGGAGGTGGTAGATGAGGCAGGTAGTATTGCAACATTTAAAACCATGTAGACAGGTACATGGATAGGATAGATTTAGAGGGAAAATGCAGGCAGGTGGGACTAGTGTAAATGGGACATGTTGGTCGGCGTGGTCACGTTTGGCCAAAAGGTCTACTTTCAGACTGTATGATTCTATGACTCTGTGATTATCTAGGGCATTCTTTCAGTCTTCTCTGTAATCATTTTCAACCAGGGAGCACATTTCAACAGATGACTGCTAGTCCCCTACCATTACATTGATAAGCATCCTGAGCCCTCCAGGAACGTTTGCTTTGAGCACATGGACATGAACATGAAGTGCCTGCATAACAATTTATTGACTCGGTGTAAAGGATCGCTTAAAAAAAACATTTTTAAGCAAAGGACCATCCAGGCGATCATAATTTATCCTTTATCCAGACAAACTCACTGGCATGGGCGATACCTGACCTGATGCTATTACAAGATGACTTCTTCCCTGTTGCTGACAGTTAAACAAGCATTCACAGCAATCTCCAAGAATAATTTTATTAAACGCTCCTTCCGTATTTATAGTTACCCATTGCTGAACCTATTTTTTGCCAAAACACATCATCTGTATAAGCTAAATGCAGTGATTTAAAATGCATTCCTAAAATTACTTCATGCAAACTTTCAGAAACTCCACTTTGGAGTGTATGCACGTAAAAATCGACATTAGTGCAAGGCACCAGGTGTACTTGCTTCAGATACAGTCAGTGCTTGGTGAAGAGGCTCAGATGCTCCATTAAATTTAGCATTATGTTATTACGCTGAACTTCATTACTGCATCAAGTCACATCTGTGGCACCATTATTTCATGCAATAATTACCGATAACCTTTTTTCAGAGCTGGACGCAATTTAATACGGGGGTTAAACTTCAACACATTTCCATTTCTCTGACTTCCACCCACAAACTACTCCATTAGTTTGCATTAGTTTGTTTGTGCAAATAATAATCTGTTTATAAAATAACCATGTGCAAAATCAAGCAATTGATGGAAATGTAATGTTCATTAACTCTTCGACGCACATTTTCATCATAGCTTAGTGTCCAGTACATAATATGGTTTTAAAATTGTATTATGTTAAATAAGAATAACATCATTATTTTCAAGGGCATTATGGACAATACCAGCTTTGTGCTGGTAATTTTGTGAGCACTTAATGAGAGCTAATGGATTGCTAATGATCTCATGGTCGAATAAGATAACATTATAAACTCTGCTCATTTTGAAGAGGGAGAAATTGGCGAACTCCCAAAAATGGATGGTGTTATAGTTCACAATTAACTTGAAGGTGTTCATTACATTACAGACTATGTTGTGAAATGTTAAATAAAAACAGAAGTTACTGGTTACTCAGAAGATCAGGCAACATTCATGGAAAAAAAAAAAAACAGGGATAGAGACTCAAGTTGAGATAGACACAAAATGCTGGAGTAACTCAGTTGGGACTAGGCAGCATCTCTCGAGAGAAGGAATGGGTGACGTTTTGGGTCGAGACCTTTCTTCAGTTCCTTCCTATACAAGTTGAGACCTTTATCTGAATTAAGAAAGAGAGGTATAATAAAAAGATTAAATTGGCGAGAAGGTGACAAGGAAGGTCCGGTTTTCCTGTTATTATGACCGATTTTCAATCTGACCCGCTAACTCTTTCTTTCTACAGCAACTACCTGCTAAGTCCTTCTAGTGTTTTCTGCTTTTGTTTTAGCTTTGCAGCATCTGCAATTTTCTTTTTTTGTTTTCAATCACTTTAAAATCTTGCTGCTTGTTGCCTTGAGTGAGTACTCAAGGATTAGTGTTACCTTAGACACCAGATATCAGCGGGGAATCCCACCATGTTGGGGAACATCACAAGTAGCTGGCACTACATGAAGGCAAGACACAATGTGCTGGGGTAACTCAGTGGGTCAGGCAGCATTTCTGGAGAACATGGACACACACACACACACACACACACACACAAACAAGGGCAGTGAAAAATAAAATGGAAAAAACTGACCCTAAAAAATGCACTGATAGTGGTGGCTGGTCATGAAGTACCCACCACAGCACCAATATATATATTTTGGTGCTGTGGTGGGTACTTCATGACCAGCCACCACTATCAGTGCATTTTTAGGGTCAGTTTTTCCATTTTATTTTTCACTGCCCTTGTTCTCCTGAGTTTTTTCCCCCTCAAGGAGACTACCTTCAGAAATATCTGAGGTAGATATTCCCACCATATTTCATCATATTTTTTCCTTTTTATATGTGAAACCCCCTTAGGGTAGGTTAGGGAATATTTCCATTATTTTCCGTCTGAAGGCCTTTATTAACTTTTTAAATTATGGCCTTTCTGACTTATTTAAATTTCCCCCCCCCCTGCCAAAAGTTTGTGGAGCATCTTAAACTCCCTAACGTATTTTTAACGGTCACCAGTATCGGAACCGGCTCCGTAATTAATCTCCCATCCCGACCGCTGGGTATTTCCCCGGGACGTTTTTTTTTTTGTTTGTTTTTTTTTAAACTCCGTTGTATTATACAGAGTATTTTTGTTTTATTTTACTCTTTTATTTTATTTTTGTTTTTAAATTCATTTCAAATCCTGGTTCAATACACCAGGCACGGAGTTTTCCAGACCCTAAAAGTTTTTCAACTGCACTTACCTGCCGGTTCCGTACCTACCGCTGTCGACGAGCTAGCCTCTGCAGCTCTTCCTTCTGCCGTCAGCGTCGACGTAATGACGTTCCAGCGCCAGGCGGGGTTCTTCACGTAGTCACTCACGTGACTCCGAAGTAAAATTACTTACAAACAGTCCAGTAGAGTATTTCCAAACCTCAGGGTTGGCATGGTGGCGCAGCGGTAGAGTTTTGCCCTACAGCGCCAGAGACCTGGGTTCAATCCTGACTATGGGTGTAATCTGTACGGAGTTTGTACGTTCTTCCTCTGTCACCTGCGGGGTTTTCTACAAGATTTTCGGTTTTCTCCCACAGGGGCGGCATAGTTGGCCCAGTGGTGGAGTTGCTGCCTTACAGCACTTACAGCGCAAGCGACCCGAGTTCGATCCCGACTATGGGTGCTATCTGTACAGAGTTTGTACATTCTCCCCGTGACTGCGTGAATTGTTCCCCGAGATCTTCAGTTTCCTCCCACACCCCAAAGACGTACAGTTTTACAGGTTAATTTGCTTGCTATGAATATAAAATTACCCCTGGTGTGTGTAGGATAGTGTTAATGTACGAGGGTCGCTCCTGTTTCTGTGCTGTTTCTCTAAAATAAACTAAACATCCCTGATTAGCATACTATGCAGAAATAGTGCACTGGTCCCACATGCAAGAGGCACTATGTTTGGTGCCATTTTCATGGAATTACTTTTCTCCCTGATCACTGACCATCCATTCGGAGTATACAACCCCTCCCCCAAAAACTTTTTCCATGTACACCAGATACAAACAGGGACGTTAAATTTATAGATCTTGAAGTTTGCAGCATTACAGAAAGATTGTAATGATACTTCAGACCACATATTTCCACAAGAGTAATATTTACAAAGACGAGATTGTGCAATCACATGTCTGTGCCTCTGCTCCACTCTGAATTGGAAATGCACCCCAGAAAATGGAAATGCACCCCAGAAAAGCCTCAAATGGGAAACTAAATCTTAATGGAAGGGTGAAATCTCCACTACATTTTCAATTGTATTGGGAGTCTGTAGATACCTCAGTACACAAGTTCACGTGATAGGAGCACAATTTTGGCCATTCGGCCCATCAAGTTTACTCTGCCATTCAATCATGGCTGATCCATCTCTCCCTCCCTGCAGTGGTGCAGCAGAATCACCAGCATGAAATTACATTTTTGAGGTTCGCCCTTGTGCTCCTCCGGTCACTGTGTTACCACACCACCTCTGAGGTGCCTGGTCCTTTGCTTGTCTTGAAGTTTTCACCTTACTTCATTCCAAACCATGTTGTGACTAGCAGCTACCATTGCAATTGGAGACTGCTGCTTTCAGGACTCCAGGCAAGATAGCACAGTGTGCAGAATGGGTCATGCTACAAGACACATGGAAACCATGGACACTGGGACGATTGGATTCAATCTGATTGGATTGAATATTTGGATTGGATATTTGAGTCTGAAGAAGGGTCCCGACCCAAAAGGTCATCCATCCTTTTTATCCAAAGGTACTGCCTGATCCCTGGGTTACTGCAGCCCTTTGTGTCTACCTTAGATTGAATTCAAAATTGACTTGGCCATGGAAGACAGAGGGTACTGGGGATGGGTAGTAATTCTGGCTTGATATCTATCACCTTTGCTATTCTGCGGGAATCAGCACTAGGACCTCTGTTGTTTGTGATTTATATAAATACTAGCCGAAGTGGGACCCGTTGGGTCCCTGTCACATGGTCCCCCAACGCAACCCGTTCCTCCAACGTAATATTCCACCATTCACCCATAGCCCCCACAGGAGGTATGGTCCCCCAACGCAATGTCTTCCCCAAGGCAATATTCTATCCAACGCAATATTCCACCACTCACCCATAGCCCCCACGGGAGGCCTGGTCCCCCAACGCAACCCATTCTACAAGGCAATATTCCACCACTCACTCTTTCCCCAATGCAACCAGTTCCCCCAACGCAATATTCCACCGCTCACCCATAGCCACCAACTGTGCAGGGGCTGCTCATTTTGCCTTATTCAACCTCCCTCATATTAAACTTTAAAAAAAATTGCATTTGCACTTGCCAGCTAGCAGAACTCAGTGTGCTGTGACTTTAAAAAAAATGCAATGTTGTGAGCAGGGCTACAATCCTATTGTGATGTCATAGCTGTAAGCACAGGTAATACATTTTTCTCAAATTGGGGTTTTGTAAATATAAAAATATCAATAACTTGTAAAATCTAACATCAATCTGAACAACACTTGACACAGGACAATTGTGAGTAAGGTGGTGCAGAAATGTTAGCTCTATCATGTACGGTTTTGACTTACGGTTCCGGGAAGATAGATATGTAGGTAGATAGATAGATCGGTAGGTAGGTAGATAGACAGGCAGGCAGGCAGATATAAACAAACAAACAAGATGAGAATTCTAGTAATATATAAACCAAGTGGGACCCATTGGATCTTTCACACAGGAGGCCTGGTCCCCCAACACAACCCGTTCCCCAATGCAATATTCCACCATCACCCATAGCACCCACGGGAGGCCTGGTTCCCCCAACGCAACCTGTTCCCCAATGCAATATTCCACCACTGACCCATAGCCGACAACTGCGCAGGGGCTGCTCATTTCACCTTATGCACCCCCTCTCATTTTTAAACTTAAAAAAAAATGCAATTGCACTTGCTAGCTAGCAGAACTCAGTGTACTGTGACTTTAAAAAAATTGAGGTAGGCTGCTCAGTAAATCTGCAGATGACACAAAAATGGGTGGGGTTGTGGATATTGTGGAAGGTTGTCAAAAGGATTCAAAGGGATTTGAATTCAAGGATTCAAAGGCTAACGGAATGAAAGGGATATGGGGAGAAAGCAGGAACGGTGTACTGTTTTTGGATGATCAGCCAAGATTATATTGAATGGCAGTGCTGGCTCAAAGGGATGAATGGCCTACTCCTGCACATATTTTCCATATTTCTATGTATCTACGATATAGGCCAGCTGGAAATATAGGCAGAGAAGAGGCAGATGGAGTTTAATCCAGCAACAAGTGAGGTGCTTCACAGAATCGAATGTAAGAAAAAGTAGGCGATGCATTTTGGGACATCTAACATGGGCAGGACCTAAACAGTAAATGGTCGGCCTCTGGAGTGTTGTAGAGCAGAGGGATCAAGGAGTGCAAGTGCTTGGTTCTTTGAAGGCGGAGTCGCAGGTAGATAAGGTAGTCAAAGAGGCTTTTGGCACATTGGCCATCACCAGTCATAATATTGAGTATAGAAGTTAGGAAGCAGTTATGTAAGACGTTGGCGAGGCGACATTTAGAATATTGTGTTCAGTTCTGGGCACCATACTATAGGAAATATATAGTCAAGCTTGAAAGGGTTCAGCGAAGATTTACGAGGATGTTGCCAGGACCAGAGGGTGTGACCTCTAAGGAGCGGTTGAATAGACTGGGCCTCTATTCCTTGGAGCGCAAAAGAATGAGGGGTGTTCTTATAAATAAGTACATCCCTCATTCTTCTGCGCTCCAAGGAATAGAGACCCAGCCTACTCAACCTGTTTATACACCTCTATAGAGTTTTATACACCTCCACAGAGTCTCTTGCCCAGAGTGGGGGAATTGATGACCAGATGACATAGGTTCAAGATGATGGGGAAAAGATTTAATATGAATCTGACAGGTAACGTTTTCACACAAAGGGTGGTGGGTGTATGGAACAAGCTGCCAGAGGAGGTAGTTGAGGCGGGGACTATCCCAACATTTAAGAAACAGTTAGACATGGATAGGACAAGTTTGGAGGGATATGGACCAAGCACAGGCAAGTGGGACTAGTGTAGCTGGGACATAATGTGGGAAAGTTTGGCCGAATGGCCTGTTTCCACACTGTATCACTCTATGACTCTATCTATAACTAATTTTACTTCAGAGTCACGCGAGTGACTACGTGAAGAAGCCCCGCCAGGTGCATGCGTGTCATTACATCCGACGCATGGCGCACCGACGGGCTGGAGAGCGCTGCTCCACCAGCGGTAAGTAACAAACCAGAAGGTAAGTGGTTTTAAACAACTTTCTGCGGTTATTTAAACTCTGTAAGGCTGGTTTCAGGAACCAGCGGGAGAAAGCTCAGAATGGAGAGAATAACAAAAAAGGCTGCTGCCGTTCGGAGCAAAATACTTACCAGAGGGACCGCGGGTAATGAGCGTAGGTCGGCTAGGGAGACACCGGCTTCAGTAACGCCGGTTCCAAGGACGCTGACTACAGAACCGCCGGCAGTTCAGCTGATTCCATCAACTCCGGTGCCTCAAGGCACTGTGGACACTCCTGTCGGGTGGAAGGCCAAAAGAAAATCAGTCAGGCCTGTTGACTCAGATGAGTCTGACCAGGAAGACTCCCCTCCTTTAAACAAGAAGGTCTGGGGACATCTTGAAAAGATGGAACAATTAATTGAGAGAATGTTGAACCATGAAGTGTTCCAGTTGGGGTCGCATACCCCCAGGATTCCCCAACAGCTTTCTGGGAGCAGCCTCAGGCAGATGCCCATCTGGCGAGAGGACTATCAGCATGCCTACGCGTTCCAGTGGGAATCCCCATCACCAGCACCTTGTTTAGGGCTGGGTGATACCTCCCTAGAGCAAGGCTCGGGAGAGCCAGGGCAGGAGGAATCTGACCCTGAAGTTGGTGTCACTGCTCTTGTCCATACACCAAAGCACATGAGCCATGCTCCAGGTGTCCCGGATGTGGCCAGAAATGTTGCCATACCGGAGGGGACTGGTGAAGCCATGGAGGATAATCTGGCCAGCAACATAAATTATATAGCCTCTCACCAGCTCCAGGACTCCATTATGGAGGAAACATCACTTCGTTACCAGACACCTGTTAACTGTGCGTCACTCAAGGTGCCCACCGTGAACTCGGCCATCTTGAGGCAAATGAGCGCATCTATGAGGGGGCAAGAGCTCCTATTCCAGAAAGTCCTCAAATTGGTGGGGGCGGGGATAACAGCTTTTGGGCGGATGGTCCAAGGAGCGCTGATGTCAGGTACACAGCAGGATATGTTGGCCCTGCTGTACAATGCTCGTTTTGAGCTCAACTGCATCCAGAAGATTGCCATAAAGCCGACACTCAATCCTCGCTTAGTGGCTCTATGCAAGTCCTCGAATATCCAGGCACCCAATTTTCTATTTTGTGTAGATCTGGCAAAGCAGGTTAAAGATCTCGAGGAAGAGGCAAAAACCATCGGCCTCATTAAGACCTATACACCCTCGGCCAGGATACCGCCTCGCAAGCCTTTTCCCTTCAGGCGAGCTACAGACACTGGAGCAGGTCAAGGACCAAGCAGAGGATTTCCAGCTACATGCCGTTCACATCGCACCTCTGCACACCCCCAACATGGCCAGGAGGTTGAGAAATCCGCGATCAGCTATGGAGGTACGAGTAACTGATTCAGTCCATAATATATATCTTCTGGGGAGCAACCTCCGGTCGGGGGGAGGATGCAATTGTTTTATGATGAATGGTGCTGCATAACATCAGATCTATTTATACTGGACAGGATCCGGGGGTCTCGAATTGAGTTTATGTCAGGAATACATCCACCCGCACAAAATACGTCTAGTCGGGTATTGTTTTTTTCAGGACCAGAAACCCTACAGGTGAATGATGAAATTGGGGTGTCGTTCCAAAAAGGGGTAATTGAAAGGATGGCATATCATCCTCAACAATTTGTGTCCAATATATTCCCCAGGCAGAAAATGGATGGTGGGTGTTGAGTCATTCTGGGCCTAACCCGACTAAATTCTTATGTCCAGTATAGACATTTTAAAATAGATATTTTCAGTACTGCTAAGCAGCTGATATCAAAAGGTTGTTATATGGCAACCATAGATTTGAAAGATGCATATAATTCAGTACCAATTCATCATCAGTACCGTAGATACTTGAAATTTAGTTGGATGGGACAGCTGTGGCAACTTAAAGCATTGCCCAATGGGTTAACCTCAGCTCCTAGGTTATTTACAAAGTTATTAAAACCAGTTATGGCGCTACTCCGTGCCCAGAATCACATTGTGATGGCTTATCTGGATGATATTTTAATTGTGAGCAACACTCAGGAGGCAGCTGAGGAGTCAGTTTCAGTGATCAAACACCTGTTTGAGAGGTTAGGTTTCCCCATCCATCCAACTAAATCCAAGTGAGTACCATCCCAAATAATTGACTATTTGGGGTTCGTCATTGATTCAATTGATATGTCAGTGACTTTGCCTACAGCCAAAGCTGTTGAAATCATGGAGGCCTGTAGCAATCTGGTAGAGGAACAACAACCCTCCATCCGGCAAGTAGCCAGTGTCATTGGTAAATTAGTGGTGGCTTTCCCTGCAGTGCAGTTCGGATCTCTGCACTATCAGAGTTTGCAACGAGCTAGAGAACAAGCACTTAAAGAACATGCAGGTCATTTTGGCAGACCAATGCAGTTTCCAGCCAAAACCATTGCCGAGTTGCAATGGTGGATAATTAATGTCTCACGAAGTACTAAAAACATTTTGACTCAATGACCTTCAGTTATTTTACAAACAGATGTCAGTGCTTCGGGATGGGGAGCCACTGATACCGAATCTAGCTGTGGTGGCAGATGGAGTGTGCAAGAGGAATTAATCCTGCAAAGGCATGGAATAAATTACTCAGGATTGCTGGGTGCGTTCTATGGGCTAAAAGCATATTGTTCAACAATGAATGAGTTACATGTTCAGCTCCAGATTGGCAATACCACAGCTGTTGCATATATCAATCACATGGGAGGAATTAGGTCAGTATCATGTGATAATCTGGCTAACCTCATTTGGGACTGGTGCATTCCCAGAAATATCTGTGTTTCAACTATTTACCTACCAGGTAGCGATAATGTGGTGGCAGGACACTAGGTCACGCAAATTTAATGACAACACAGAATGGATGCTGAATCCCAAAGTTTTAAAAATTATTGTCAGCCGGTATGGCTTGCCAGACATAGATCTGTTTGCATCCAGGCTAAATCACCAGTTGCCTAAATACGCTTCATGGGAACTGGATCCGGGGGCAGTAGTGGTGGATGCATTCTCGCTACATTGGGGACTTACATTATTTTACGCTTTTCCCCCCCATTCTGCCTCATCAGTCAATGTCTCACCAAAATAGAGCAGGACTCCGCCTCAGGCGTTTTGGTGGTTCCCGACTGGCCTACACAGCCATGGTTCCCATTGGTCCTGAGAATGATGACACAGCCATTCATGACTGCCCCCAAATGCAGCAACTTGTTGGTTCATCCTGTAACAGGAGAAAGTCATCCATTACATGATTGTATTAGTCTGTTAATCTGCAGATTCTGACCAGACCGTTCCAAGGGCTCAGACTGTCGAGTAGGACCATGGACGTGATTACTGCGGCCTGGAGAGATAGCACTAAAAAACAATATGTGTCTCATATTAAGAAATGGGAGATGTTTTGTTTACAGTCAGATATATCTTATCATACTGTAAGCATACCGATGTATTGGAGTTCCTTGCTACATTGCATTTTTATGAACAATTGGGCTATAGTGCCATTAATAGTGCTCGGAATGCTTTGTCCTCCTATTTAGGGCACTTGTCGGGACAACAATCTATCGGGTCTCATCCGCTAGCGTCCCGATTCATGAGAGGTATTTTTTTTTAACAAAAACCCTCCTAAGCCTAGATATACAGAAATCTGGGATGTGAGCATAGTTCTCACACTGCTTTGGCAATGGGCTCCAATCACATCTCTATCTTTTCAGAAGTTAACACTTAAAGAGGTTATGCTCATGGCACTGGTATCAGCGCAACGGGTTCAGACATTGCAAAAGCTACGACTGGATAGCATGTATTCTTCTGTAGATAATATTACGTTTTATGTATATGATTTAATCAAACAAAGCAGGCCAGGGATGGCTGGAACGAAAATAAGCTTTAAAACATACCCCGTTGACCGAAGGCTATGTGTAGTTATGCACCCGAGTCAATATATCGAGGTAACCAAGAGTCTGAGAGGCTCTGAAACAGCAATGCTCATAAGCCACAAAAAAAACTCATAAAAAGGTGTCAGTACGAACTATTTCTAGGTGGTTGAAACAGGTTTTGGATTGTGCTGGAGGACACTCACTCCACCAGGGCGGCATGAACATCCGCAGCGAAGGCACAGGACATGCCTCTAGCCCAAATCCACAGGGCCGCAGGCTGATCTAGTGAATCAACGTTTGCAAAGTTTTATGACAAACCTGTCCTGGCAGTGCAAGGTTTTGGCCATTCTGTTTTTGGTTCTGTTTGATTTCTTTTGTAATTTCATTTGTAATTTCCCCCTGGGATAGAGGGGTTATTACTGTTTTGTTTATAATTAAAATGTTCATTGGATAATTTAAGCAATGCTCAATACATTGTGTCAACTAAAGCAGTGTGTCGTATGGAACTGGATCTACGGCATGAAATCACAGAGCTTTGAAATCTTCACGTAGTCACTCACGTGACTCCTAAGTAAAATAGTAAGATTAAATGAGAACTTACAAGTTTGAAGTTTGATCTTTATTTTATACGAAGATACGATGAGGGATTACGTATCCTCCGCTCCCGACCCCCACAATCGCAAAGATCATCTGGTAGTTCTAGTCTTCTGAGTCTTATTAGTATGAAATATGACGCGCATGCGCCTGGCGGGGCGTATTCACGTAATCCCTCATCGTAACTCCTCATGAAATAAAGATCAAACTTCAAATTGGTAAGTTCTCATTTAATCTTGCTAGTATACAATAAATGGCAAGGTCCTAAGGAGGGATCTTGTGGTGCAAGTCCATTGCTACCTGAAAGTGGAGACACAAGTAGATAGGATTGTAAAGAAGATGCATGACATTAAAATTTCAGGGTGTTGAGATTAACAGTAAGGTGATCATGTTGCAGCTATATAAAACATTGGTTAGGCGCCATTTGGTGTTTTGTGTGCAGTTCTGGTCACTGCATGTAAAGGCTTTGGAGAGGGAACAGAAGAGGTTCATTAATACCATCACTGGTAGATTCAGTAAAGAATATAGAAGTTGGGATGTTATGTCACCATATGTTACCAAGATGTTGGTGAGGCCACATTTGGAGTATTGTGTTCAATTTTGGTCACCCTGCTGCAGGAAGGATATGAGTTGGAAATAGTGCAGAGATGATCTATGCGGATGTTGCCACACTTGGGGGCTGCCCTATAGGGAGAGGCTGAACAGGCTAGGACTTTATTCTTTGGAGCGCAGCAGAATAGTAAGATTAAATGAGAACTTACCAGTTTGAAGTTTGATCCTTATTTTATGAGGAGTTACGTTGAGGGATTACGTGAAGAAGCCCTGCCAGGCGCATGCGCATCATACTTCAAAGCAGCGGCGTGAAAACACAGAAATAAATAGCCGAAGTAACATAGTAAGGCTTTTAGAAGACTAGAACTACCAGATGATCTCTTAGATTATGAGGGTGGGAGCGGAGGGCATGTAATCCCTCAACATAACTCCTCATAAAATAAGGATCAAACTTCAAAATGTTAAGTTCTCGTTTAATCTTACTATTTTACTTCGGAGTCACGTGAGTGACTACGTGAGGATTTCAAAGCTCTGTATTTTCATGCCGCAGATGCACTCCATACTCAATCTGCTTCGGTTGACACAGTAGGGAATAAATAATATATTGAACATTGCTTCGAATTATTCAATAACTATTGTTAATAATAACAAAACCAGGAATAACCCCTCTGTCCCAGGGGGAATTACAAACAATGATAGAAAACAAAGCAAATGAATTAAATGGAACCCAAAACAGCATGCCCAAACCGTGGCACTGTCTGTACAGGTTTGTCATAAAATTGAGAAAATGTTGCTTCTCTAGACCATCCTGCGGCCGCGAGGATTTGGTCTAGCGGCACGTCCTGAGCCTTTGCCGCGGAGGTTGATGCCGCCCCGGTGGAGTGAGATTTAAAGACATGAGTGTCGACTCCAGCATAATTGAGAACCTGTTTCAACCATCTAGAAATAGTTTGTGCTGACACTCTTTTATATGGCTTTTTGTGACTAATGAGCAGTCCTGTCTCAGAACCTTGTTACCTTAATATATTGGCTTAAGTGTTTAACTACATATAACATTTGGTCAACAGGATAGGCTTTAAACGTCACCTTGGTTCCTGCCATACCTGGCCTGCTTTGTTTGATTAAATCATAAACATAGAAGGTAATGTCATTTACAGACAAATGCATACAATCTATTCGTAACAATTGTAATGTTTGTACACGTTGTGCTGAACCAGCGCTATTAGCATAACCACTTTAAGAGTTAATCTCTGCATAGATAATTAAGTAATTGGAGCCCATTGCCGAAGCAGTGGGAGAACAAGACTGATATCCCAGATTTCTGTATATCGAGGTTTTGGAGGGTTTTTGTTAAAAATTCCTCTCATAAATCGGGATACTAACGGATGAGACCCGATAGGATGTTGTTCTGAAGACTGCCCTAAATAAGAGGACAACGCACTCCGAGCACTGTTAACGGCACTATAACTTAGGTGCTCATCAAAATGGAACTTAGCAAGGAACTCCAACACATCACATATGCTTGCATTATGCTAAGATATATTGGATTATACACAGAAACAGCTCCCATTTCTTTATGTGAGCCATATATTGTTTTTGAGAGCTATTTCGCCAGCCTGCAGTGAGAACCTCCATGTTCCTATTCGACAATCCAAGTCCTTGGAATGGTCTGGTCAGAACCTGCAGACCAACAATTAATACGGTCATGTAAAGGGTGACTTTCTCCTGTAACCGGATGCACCAACAAATTACTGCAGCTGGGAATCATCATGAAAGGCTGAACCATCATTCGAAGCACTAATGGGAACCATGGTTGTGTTGGCCAATCTGGGACCACCAAAACGTCTGTGGCGGAGTCACGCTCTATTTTGGTGAGGCATTTCGTGATGACAAACTGGAGGAATTGCATAAAAAATGAGTGCCTCCAATGTAACGAGAATGCATCCACGGCTACTGCTCCTGGATCTGGCTCCCATGAAACATATTTAGGCAACTGGTGATTTAATCTGGATGCAAACAGATCAATCTCTGGCAACCCAAATCGAGTGACAATTGTGTGAAAAATTTTAGAATTCAACATCCATTCTATATTGTCACTAAACTATGGTCTGCCACCACATTGTCTGTACCTGGTAAATAAATAGCTGAAACCCAGATATTCTTGAAATACACCAATGCCACATGATGTTAGCCAAGTTATCACATGATACTGATCGTGCTCCTCCCATATGATTAATATATGCCACTGCTGTGGTGTTATCAATCTGGAGTTGAACGTGTAAAATCCTTCATTTAGGAACAATATGCCTTTAACCCATAAAAATGCCCCCAATAATTCCAAAGAATTTATCCCGTGTGTGTGGCGAATCAACCCTTCGTGTTCATGCCATCACCACAGCTAGACTCGGTGTCTGTAGCCCCCCCATCCGAGAGCGCTTACATCAGTCTGTAAGATCAGTGAAGGGTCTTGTACCAAAATGTTATTGGTAGCTTGATTTACATTAACAATCCACCACTGCAATTCTGCGAGAGCTGTTGTTGGAACTGCATAACCCGATCAAAATGGCCTGCATTCGATTGTAGTGCTTGTTCTCGTGCTCTCTGCAAATGTTGAGAATGCAAAGGCCCGAAATGTACTGCAGGAAAAACTGCTACCCATTTCCCAATAACCTTAGTGACTTCTTGGATGGAGGGATAAAGTTTTTTGTGGGAGGCAAGTACAGACATCTACAATATCCACAACCTTGGCTGTTGGTAATGTTACTGTCATATCAACTAAATCAATAAGAAATCCCAAATACTCAATATTTTGGGTTGCCTGTAACTTGGACTTAGTTGGATGGACCAAAGCCCTAATGACTCAAACACATTTTTTGGTTGCTGCAACCGATTCTTCAGCTGACTCTGTAGTGTTGCTGATAATTAAGATATCATCTAAATAAGCCATTACAGTGTGATTATGGGCCCTCAATAGCCCCAGCACAGGTTTTAACAATGTACTAAATAGCCTGGGTGCTGAACTTAATCCATTTGGCAATGCTTTGTATTGCCACAGCTGTCCCATCCAATTAAATTTCAAGTACCTGCGATAATGAGCATGAATTGGCACTGAATAATATGCATCTTGCAAATCAATAGTTGCCATATAACAGCCTTGTGATAGTAGCTGTTTAGCAGTAATGAAGGTGTCCAGTATAAAATGCCTTTAGAGAACTGAAGAATTTAAGTGAGTGAGGTCCAGAATTACTCTACAACACCCATCTTTTTGAGGTCTGGGGAAAATATTAGACACAATTGTTGAGGATGAGTAAAGGCTTTCTCAATCATCATCGTTTACCTGTTCAGTCTCTGGAGCAGAAAACACCAACATTTTATTAGGCTTATGCTGTTGAGGTGGATCTATCCCTGAGGTAAACTCAATGGTAGACCTGAGACAATATTTAGTATAAACATATCAGACGTTATACAGCACCATTCATTAGAAAACAATTGTAATCTACCTCCAATAGGAGATTGGCCACCAGAACTTTATCATTAACAAAATTCCCTGTACCTCTACAGTTGCCCTGTAATCTGTTGTCTGCCCATATTGGGGTTGTAGCCAGTTTGTCTTGGTGGGTACCCTCGTTGCCCCACTGGCCTCCCCCTGCTGGGTCCAGCACCTGGATCTGACCTTCAGTATGAACCCAGGTTTTCAAATAGGTGGCCTTGAAATGCTTGGCTACATTAAGCCAATTGTTTTGGCCTCATCATTAATTTCACGAATTTTCTTGACAAGGTCCGTTCCAAACAGGAATTCAGGCGTTTGTACATTAGTCGCCTTACATAGAGCAGCAAATTTTTGGTTGAGTGTTGGCCTGATGTCGATTTTCCCTGATGCAATTTACCTCAAAAATGCATTGCATAAAATAGCCAACATATCTTTTTTGAGTTTGAGTAATGATTGTCCCTTTGACCGTGGTGCCAAATGCAGTAATTGCTGCAGCCACCAGTTGGAGGACGTGTTGATACCGAACCTCCTGTCCCCTGATAGAAGAAATCATGGGTGCCCAGATAGCTGGGTTCCCCGTGGGCACTTTTAGTGATGCGCATTAAACAGGTGTCTTATATTTGTTTGTAGTCTCTTGCATCATAGCTTGCTGGAGCTGGTGAGATACTAAATAATTGATATTGCTGGCAAGGTATTCTTCCCATTGCCTCACAAGTCCCTTCCGGATAGCAAAACTCAATGATATTTCCGGGACACCCGGAGCGTGGCTCTTGTGCGCTGGTGTTTGCACATAAGCAGGGACACCAGAATCAGGGTCAGCTCCATCCTGCCCTGCTTCTCCCAAAACATATTGTAGGGAGGCATCCTCCAGTTCTAAACAAGGCGCTGGAAGGAAATCCCCTTGCTGGTACTCCATATATTGTTCTTGGTATGGGCCCTCTTGGACAGCTGGTTGGGGAAGCACTGGGCCCTTGGACCCTTGAGTAATCAAGTTTGGAGCATCTGCTTCATCTTTTCCATCCTCCCCCACATTCTTTTATTATCGGGGGAGAGTCACCCTCGTCGTCAGACAACACAGGTCTGTTAGACTTTCTCTTTGTCTTTCTATGGCTATCAGTAGCCTCAGGCTGCTTAGTATCTGGAGCTAGTGCGGAAGATTCGCTCGCTATCATAACTGCTGCCAGTAAAACAGCATTCGGCATTGGAACGGAGTTGCCTCGCTAATCTCCTGACCCGATCGAATTCGTGAATCCTCACTGGACCCACTCTTAGAACGAATCCTCCTAACTGACAGCTCCATTTCTCCAACTCCTACTGACTGCTCGAGCCAGCTTTACGGAGTTGAAATACTTCTGGGTAAAGTTTTTAAAACACTTACCTGAGAAGTTCCTACTTACCGCTGGTGGAGCTGTGCCCTCCAGCCCGTTCAGTGCGACATGCGCGGACGTAATGACGCACATGCGCCTGGCGGGGCTTCTTCACGTAGTCACTCACGTGACTCCGAAGTAAAATGAAAGGTGATCTTTCAGAAGTGTATAAAATCATGAAGGGAATAGATAAAGTAGGTGCCAGTGTCTCTTGCCCAGGGTAGAGGAATCAAGAACCACAGGTTTAATGTGAGAGGGAAAAGATTTAATAGGCAACTGAGGGGGCAAGTTTTTCACGCAGAGGATGGTGGGTGTATGGAACGGGCTGCCGGAAGTAGTTGAGGTAGGCATTTGGACAGGTACCTGGATAGGAAAAGCTTAGAGAGATATGGATCAAACGCGGGCAGGTGGGACTAGTGTAGATTTTGATCAGCGTGGGCAAGTTGGACCGAGGAGCCTGTTTCCGTGCTGTACGACTATTTAACTATCAGGATTATGACTATATGACCTGCTGTATGACTATATAATTCTGCCGTTTTCAGGCACCTACCTCGATGGAGATGCGATTTCTTCCTTGTTGTTTCTTCGCCCCCTCCCCGCGGCCTAACAGCTGGTTTGGTGCAGCCTTTCCCGGAGTTGGGTCCAGATCTTCAGCGGCGGCGCAGCGAGGACTTGAACATCGCGGAGCAGGGCGTCCCCTTGCCAGTGGTCGCCGGAGAATTGCCCCGACCGCTGGTCTGTGGCCTACAACATCTTGGAGCCTCGGGTCTGTGGAGGTTCTGGCGGTAGGTGTGGAGCAGACCTTACATCGTGGAGTGGGCGATCCCTCGCCGGGGGTTGCCAGAGAAGAGTTCCGACCGCCGGCCTGCGGCCTACAACATCTTGAAGCGATCTCCGGTAAGGAGTTGGCCGATTTGGGAGCTTCGGGCCGCGGGGTGTGCTCGACCCGTCCTAGCGTCGGCATTCCCACCATCCCGACCAGAGGGCTTGAACATCGGGCTGTCCATAGCGGCAACTACGGAGGGTCACGGCCCCGACCATGTGTGAACAAGATAGGAGAAGGAGGAGGACTGTCTGAACTGTATTGCCATCCAATACAGTGCAGAATGCTGTGGTAGATGGCTGTGTTGAATTGTGTTGTGTATTATGTCCTGTTTTGGTTTTAATCCTGCATGGTAAATTCATTTCACTGCACCTTATGGTGCATGTGACAAATACATTTGAACCTTTGAATCTTTGGATGTTGCCTGGAATTAAGAGTATTATCTATTAGGAGAGGTCTAACTCAGTTCAGTTTTAGTATATTGTCACGTGTACAGAGGTACAATGAAAAACTAACTTTGATTGTTTTCTCTGGAGCAACGGAAGCCAATAGAAGTACATAAAATTATAAGAGGCATTTAGAAGAGAATTATCATAGGGCAGGTCATCAATTTTTTTTTTCCCCCAGAGTAGATATGACAAATTCTAGAGAGTTTAGTTTTAAGATGAAAGGGGAAAAGTTTAAAGGAGAGTTAAAGAAGCACATACAACAGCAGTGTCTTAGAGGCATTTAGACAGACATTGTGAATAGGACGAGAATGGGGGGGAATAGGCCACACACGGGCATATTAAATTAACATTGTGGCCAGGTGAAACATTCTGGGCTGAATGTCCTTTATGTCCTTATGTGGTTCTTTTCTATGTTTTATGTCCTATTGATGTGATGTTAATGTCAATGAAAATCATTCCCCAATAATATTAACAAAGCCTGCAGAGCCATTTTGATACACCTTCACGGGCAAACATAAAATTCCAGATATATCCGTATTTATACGATGTCATTAAATCATTCATTATTTCCATTTGCATTTCCACGTCCCTTAGATACTTACCTGTTTAAAATGGATTTTAATCAATCATAATGTGTAATACCGCATCCCAGTTCCAGCAGTTATCAGCCCATCTGATAATATTGATTTTCGCAAATACTGAAAGATTTCTAAGATTATTGGGTTCACATTCCAAGACTCGGTGCAGAATCCGTTCTTCCAAAAATATTTGTTTAAGGGACTGTGCTTATAATCTCAGATCAATGGTTTGAGAGATTTCTAAAAATAGGCTTCACATGCCTTGCGAATGTTGCCATTTCATCGAAATAACACGAAGCTGATGAAGTTCTAATTTTAGAACAGATTAAAAGTCAAATGAATGAATCTACACTCACTGTCAGGCCACACGTTATGCAAATTCTGAAGCAGCTTTATAACTTCGTGGAAGTGCTATGGGCTTATTTTGTTAATTAGCGTATAAGAATAGATCGACTATCAGATATTTATCTTGAATTCAATACCTATCCAGTTAGCAATGCTGGGTTGCTTTTAACCCTTCCTTCCTGTAAAATTGGTGCAAGGCTGGGATAAAGATGATTGTGATGAAGGTTAGTTTCCTGACCAAGCCATACTAAGTAGCTTTGAATCAAGTGTGGGTGGATTACAAGCTCTAAGTAGGTTGACACTCATCTGGTACGGCAAAGTCGATGTTCTCTAATATAATTGGCACTAAACAATACACTGCACAGTGGTAGAGTTGCTGCCTTACAGTGGCAGAGACCCCTTGTGACCTCGTGGGTTGTCTCTGGGTGCTCCGGTTTCCTCCCACGCTCCAATGACGTGCAGGTTTGTAGGTTAATTGGCTTCGGTAAAAAAATGTAATTGCCGCAAGTGTGTAGGATAGTGTTAGTGTACGGAGTGATCGCTGATCAGCGTGGACTCGGTAGGCCGAAGAACCTGTTTCCATGTTGTATTTCTAAACTAAACTATGTCTTTTTTTAAATCGCAGTTCCAATTTGACTGGAAGGCAACATTCTGTGCAGATGAGATGAACATATTTATATTTCATTAATATGAAATCCTTGTAGGTCTAGATGCTGCATCTCTTGAGACAGTGAACAGTCTGTTCCCCTGTAGTTCTGGCAATGCTTCTCCCTCTCCGCGCCCTGTCACTATGTCCTCCCTTACATCGACTTAAACTACTGCTCTGTTTACTGCCTGACTGCCAACAACATCAATCCTGCTAGTTTTAGGTGAGAAAAGTCATGGGTTTATCAGAGAAAGAAAATCCAGGAAATCAAGTGGCTCATATTTCCTGCAGAACACACTCACTCTCACTTTGGAACCTTTCTCCCTACTTAGTTCCATCCCTGAACATTTAATAACTTCATCCCGATGTATCTAAAAACTCCATCCCTACTCATCCAATAATTCCAACCCCACACAAGGCATTGTCGGCGAAATCGTCAAGTAAAGCCAGCAGCAATTACCCTGTTAAGGATGACTGACAGCGTGCTTGCAAATTCAAGCTTGTCTTTGATAAATGTCAGCCAACATTGGCAGATGAAAGGACATTTGTACAGCATTTGACTCACTGCAGACATGGCAGCTTGGATTTTCTGACAGGTGTTGCTTTAGCCTAGTTTTAATTCCTTCCTGTTCTTAACATGCTCCAGAGCAAAAACTGAAAGTAACAGTATAGGTATATCATAGCCCCAGAACTTCATTGATTACTGAGATGTGATCAGAGGTATCAGTAAGGAATGTTGGCATAACTCAGACCAACTCTGAAAAGAGTCTGCAGAAGGGTCTCGACCCGAAACATCACCCATTCCTTCTCTCCTGCTTGTCCCGCCAAGTTACTCCAGCTTTTTATGTCTTTCTTCTGAAAAGGAACATTTAATAATAAAATCTATAACATCTGCTGCACCTTTCTTTTATTGTTCATCCTTGGTATGCTTGTAGAAGGAGATTACAATTTTTAATTTTTTTTATTTGAGATGCATTTTTTTGCGAAAAGATTTATACTGTTTTAATTTGGAACTATCTAGGTCAAAGTAGGCAGTTTAGAGTTTAGAAATACAGTGCAGAAACAGGCACTTCCGGCCCAACGAGTACGCGCCAACCAGCGAACCCCATCACGCTAGCACACAATACACGAACTGTTCGCTGCACGGGCCAGGAAGTGAGCGGGTAAGATCATCTCTGACCCCTCTCACCCTGACCACAAACTCTTTGAATCACTTCCCTCTGGAAGGCGTCTCCAGACCGTCAAAGCTGCCACAGCCAGACATGAAAACAACTTTTTTCCAACAGTGGTAGCTCTACTCAATCAAAAATCTGTACCCTCCTTTTGCTCTGGTATTTTATTTAATTCACATGTTTAATCAATAATATAAACATAGAAACAGAAAATAGGTGCAGGAGGAGGCCATTCGGCCCTTCGAGCCGAAGGGCCATTCGTTGCGATCGTGGCTGATCGTCCCCAATCAATAACCCGTGTCTGCCTTCTCCCCATATCCCTTGATTCCACTAGCCCCTAGAGCTCTATCTAACTCTCTCTTAAATCCATCCAGTGATTTGGTCTCCACTGCTCTCTGTGGTAGGGAATTCCATAAATTCACAACTCTCTGGGTGAAAAAGTTTTTTCTCACCTCAGTCTTAAATGGCCTCCCCTTTATTCTGTACGGCATGACTCACTGCAAACATGCCAGTTTGGATTTTCTGACGGTGTTGCTTTAGCCTAGTTGTAATCCCTTCCTGTTCTTAACATACTCCAGAGCAAAAACTGAAAGTGACAGTATAGTTATATCTATATAATGTTTTATTCTTAATGTTTGATATTTTATGTGACATTCCTAACTGTCACCGTATGTCATGTTGTCACTTGCAGGCAGAGCACCAAGCAAATTCCTTGTATGTGAATACTTGGCCAATAAACTTAATCATTCACAATACACACGGGGGACAATTTACATTTGTTGCCAAAACCAATTAAGCTACAAACCTGTATGTCTTTGGCATGTGAGAGGAAACCGGAGCACCCTGGAAAACCCCACAAGGTCACAGGGAGAACCTATAAACTCCGTGTAGACAGCACCTGTTGTCAGTATCAAACCCGGGTCTCTGGCGCTGTAAAGCAACTCTACCGGTGCGCCACCGTGACATAGATTCTGTTAGATCGCCATCACGATTTATTCATGAGAAGTGAAACTCTGCTAAAATGGATTGAAAAAATAACATTGTTCTATGTTCCATGTCAAGTTACAGCTTTAGATTGGTTTACTATTTCCTGTTAACATCAATTTAGACCCTTGTATTTGTTATGTTCCAGAATTTGCATTCATGCAGAGCAGGAGCAGATTTTCCACTACCTGAAACTGTCTGCTACCCACCCTGGGTTGTTCAGTTCAGTTTCTCCAGTGTGGTCCTTGGTCATTCCTTTGCCAGGAGCCAGGTTGACACACTGCAGTCCAAGGCTATCTCGATGCAAGCAACACTCACACCATGGGTTTTTCCGCAAGTCAGACCCCACCGGCAGGCTCACTGCCTGCCAAAACCTTTGCTGTCTTTCGCCATTAGAAAATGTTTTTGACATCTACAAGCATTCAAAATCACGTAAGATCATTAAAAAATATATAATGTTATTATAATGATGATATACATATTCCTAGAGCATAGACCTGTACAGCACAGAGACAGTTCTTAAGGCCCAATTTGTCCCAAATGCCTTTCTGTGCTATTCCCATTTGCCTGATTTGGCCCATATCCTTGTAAACCTTCTCATCCTGTCCACAAGCAAAATGCAAAGTGCTAGAGCACTTTGATTTTTGGTACTGCTGAGTTTCTCCAGCATTTTGTTCCCTACCTCTACCACTACTCACGTCTACCTCACCGGCCAACATGTCCCATCTGCATTAGTCCCACCTGCCTGCGTTTGGCCCATATCCCTCGGAACATGTCTTATCCATGAACCTGTCTAAATGTTTCTTAAACATTGCAATAGTACCTGCCTCAACTACCTCCTCTGGCAGCTCTTCCCATAGATGCATCACTATCTGTGTGAAAATCCTACCGCTCATATCCCCTTTAAGCATTTTACCTCTCACCTTAAACCTATATCCTCCAGTTTTATTGAGTCCCTTCTTCCCATAGATGCACCACTATCTGTGTGAAAATCTTACCGCTCATATCCCCTTTAAGCATTTTACCTCTCACTTTAAACCTACATCCTCCAGTTTTATTGAGTCCCTTCTTTAGAGTTACTCCAACTTGTTGTGCCTATCTTCGGTTTAAACCAGCATCTGCAGTTCCCTCCTACACATTTCCTCTAGTTTTACATTCCCTTGCCCTAGGAAAAAGAGTGTGACAATCCATCTTATCTCTGCCTTTCATGATTTTATAAACATCTATAAGGTCACCCTTCAGCCTCCTTCCCTCCAGAGAAAACAATTCCAGTCTGGCCAGGCTCTCCTTATTGCGTTCAGTCATGACAGCATCCCTGTGATCTTCCCTGTTCCCTGTAGCTCAATCTCATTCATTGTGCAATATGGCAGACACAAATGCACACAATAGAAATGCGCACAACGTCTTGTACAGGTGTACAATATTTTTATTATTTTATAATTCTATAAAATGCAATTGAATAATTTTTCTCATCAATCTGATATTTGATTGCCTGCTACAATTTTTTTTTGGGGGGGTGGCAATTTTTATTTTGAACTAGACTAAGGGGGACCCGTTGGGTCTCATGTTCACATGGGAGGGCTGGTCCCCCCGGACGCAATATTCCACCTCTCCACCAATTTCAATATTGCTGGCCAGTGGGGGGGCTTTCTGGAGCGCTGGTATGGGTTCTTGGATGGCAGCTCAGTCCCTCAAGCCTGATGTGCTGGCAGCTCACTCATGGCTGGTGGGCTGGCAGTTGACTCATGGCTATACCTTGAAATTCCATATCAAGCAGCGTGCAAGGCCACCAAATTCAAATCCATTTTCCTACCATTTCAAGCAGGGTTCAAAGCCACCAAATTCAAGTGCAGTTTCTTACCACTTTGAGCAGGGTGCATGGCCACCAAATTCAAATGCAGTTTCATACCACTTCAAGATGGATCCAAGGCCACCAATTGCAAGTGCAGTTTCATACCACTTTCAACAGGGTGCGAGGCCACCAAATTCAGTGCAGTTTCATACCACTTCAAACAGGGTGCAAGGCCACAAAATTCAAATGCAGCTTCATACCATTTCATGCAGGGTGCAACGCACCACATTCAAATGCAGTTTCATACCATTTCAAGCAGGGTGATACCACCATAAAACCACCATAAAACCACACAAAACACAAAACTCACAGTTCAGTAGACATTTGGGGTGGGAGATTGCAACCTTCATGTGGTCCACCCTGTTTTGATGAATGAAATCAACCTGGTGTGCACAAACAGAAGTTCAAACAGAACAAGTTGTCTTACAGCTTGAGGCTGTGCACGCCATACGCAAGAAGAAGAAATAGACATTCAATGCGTTCAGTTAATTCACGGCTCAGAATCGTGACCTCTCCCTCCCCCATCATGCAGAGACTGAGCCACATCCACACTACCGGGTTTTATAACCCCTCCCACTGGAAACGGTGTGGCCTTCATGGCATGATTGACAGGAGAGAGATTCTCAACATTTTTTAAACACTAATAACACTTTTATTTTTCAATGATGGGAAGAATCCTCTGCACCTGCGGAGCGGAGGGGGACTGAGTAAGATGGCCAAAAATCACAGCTGTAAGTGGTAGCGTTTTATCTAAAATCAATATACAGTGCAAACAGGAAGTTAGCCAAAGCACCCCAAGCCACCATTGGCAGTAGTGCCTTTTAACTTCAACCCAAAGCACCCAAGCCGCCATTGGCAGTAGTACCTTTTAACTTCAACCCAAAGCACCCAAACAAACATTTGCAGGCAGCACCTTTTTACTTCAAACCAACCATATTTTCATTTTAAAACCACATTAAAGGCACTCACAGCTGAGTAGACATGCGTTCAGCGCTATTCAGAGCTCAGAGAGACACCCTCTGGCTTCCTCCATCTTGCAGAGACTGAGTGAGGCACACCACTTCCTGGTTTTATAGTCCCTCCCACTTCCTCCAGCAGGGGCAGCAGAGAGAATGGCAATTTAAAAAGAAACATTAATATCTCTCTGATTTTTCATCGATGGGATAAATCCTCTGGTCCAGGAAGGCGGTGGGGGGCTCTGAGCGAGCTGGCCAAAATTGACGGCTGTAGGTGGCGCCGTTCTCTCGGAGATCACACCACAGTGAGCCAAAAGCGGTCAAGATCAGACTTTTAGTAATATAGATGGGGTGGCAATTTAAGAATAGGGAGGTTTGGTTACAGGGTTTGTAGGAAGGAACTACAGAAGCTGGTTTAACCTGAAGATAGACACAGAATGCTGGAGTAACTCAGTGGGACAGGCAGCATCTCTGGAAAAATGGAATAGGTGGAAAAGGTTCACCAGACTGATTCCTGGGATGTCAGGGACTGTCTTATGAAGGGAAAGACTGGATAGACTCGGTTTATACTCTCTGGAATTTAGGAGATTGAGAGGGGATCTTATAGAAACTTACAAAATTCTTAAGGGGTTGGGCAGGCTAGATGCAGGAAGATTGTTCCCGATGTTGGGGAAGTCCAGGACAAGGGTCACAGCTTAAGGATAAGGGGGAAATCCTTTAAAGACCGAGATGGAGAAAGACTTTTTTTCACACAGAGAGTGGTGAGTCTCTGGAACTCTCTGCCACAGAGGGTAGTTGAGGCCAGTTCATTGGCTATATTTTAAGAGTGGGAGTTGGATGTGGGCCCTTGTGGCTAAGGGGATCAGAGGGTATGGAGAGAAGGCAGGTACGGGATACTGAGTTGGATGATCAGCCATGATCATATTGAATGGCGGTGCAGGCTCGAAGGGCTGAATGGCCTACTCCTGCACCTAATTTCTATGTTTCTATGTTTAATAGCAAAGGCTACAGGGTGGTAAGACCACACTTAAAATACTGTGCACAGTTTTGGTCTCTTAGCTAGAAATTGATATGGTAGCATTAGAGGTAGTCCATTGTCCATGTCCAATTTCAATGTTCCCTCCCTTCACCACCAACTCCCAACTACTTAATAATAATAATATATTTTATTGTCATTGCACATATGTGCAACGAGATTTGGTATGCAGCTTCCATCCGATGTCATAACTTAAACAACTAAAATTTGGATACCCAGAGAAACATGAATTTATAAAAAAGAACAGTAAAAACAGTAAAACAGTTTTAAAGTGCAAATAGGTCTGTGCAACGTGACCATCCGAGGAAGACAGTTCATGGGGGTGGGGGGCACTCAGCAGGGCCGGTTCAGAGCAGCTATAGCTCCGGGGATGAAGCTGTTCCTGATTCTCATTGGCGGGCGAATAGAAGGCCTTGTAACGTCTGCCGGAAGGCAGAAGTTCGAACAGCCTATTACAAGGGTGTGAGGAGTCTTTGTGAATGTTGACGGCCTTCCTGAGGCACCGTGTATAGTAGATGTCCTCCAAGGCTGGTAGCTGTATCCCAATTATCTTCTGCGCTCTGTGGACGACGCGCTGAAGAGCTCTCCTCTCTGCCTCCGTGCAGCTGAGATACCACACAGAGATGCTATATGTTAGTATGCTCTCTGTGGTGCAGCGGTAGAAGGTTGTCAGCAGCTGTTGGGGCAGACCAGTTTTTTTCAGTGTTCTCAGGACGAACAGTCATTGCTGTGCCTTCTTGACCAGCGCAGCAGTGTTGATGGACCATGTGAGGTCCTCTGAAATGTGTGTGCCCAGAAACCTAAAGCTGGACACTCTCTCCACACTGTCCCCGTTGGTAGAGATTGGAGCGTATTCCCCATTATGTGTCCTCCTGACGTTGATAATCAGCTCCTTGGTCTTGGAGGTGTTTAGGGACAAGTTGTTACTTGTGCACCTGTCCGCCAGGTTCTGCACCTTCGCTCTGTATTTTGTTTCATCACCGTTGGTGATCAGCCCGATCACCGTTGTGGTGTCTGCAAACTTGACGATGGTGTTGGTGTTGAATGCAGGAACACAGTCGTGTGTGAAGAGGGAGTAGAGCATGGGGCTCAGTACACAGCCCTGTGGTGTGCCGGTGCTCAGGGTGATAGTGGAGGACAGGTGCAGGCCCAGTCTCACTGCCTGCGGTCGCTCCATCAGGAAATTCAAGATCCAGTCGCATATCGGCGAGCTGAGGCCTAGCTGGTGGAGTTTGGTGGTGAGCTTGGTGGGGATGACCGTGTTGAAGGCAGAGCTGTAGTCCATGAAGAACATCCTCACGTACGTGGGTACACAAAAAGCTGGAGAAACTCAGCGGGTGCAGCAGCATCTAAGGAGCGAAGGAGATAGGCGACGTTTCGGGTCGAGATCCTCACGTACGTGCCCTGTCTTTCCAGGTGAGTCAGGAAAGTATAAAGAGCCAGAGAGATGGCATCCTCTGTGGATCTATTTGCCCTGTATGCAAATTGATGAGGCAGGGATGCTGGATTTGATGTGTGAGAGGACCAGCCTTTCAAAGCACTTCATGATTATTGGTGTTAGGGCAACCAGACGGTAGTCATTCAGGTTGGTGATTTTTGACCTTTTTGGCACCGGCACTATGCTAGCTGCATTCAGGCACTTGGGGACCGTTGTCAGAGATAGAGACAGGTTAAAGATCCTCATGAATACCTCCGCCTGCTGTAAAGCACAGTCCTT
Organism: Okamejei kenojei; assembly: GCA_035221665.1. Taxonomy (NCBI): domain Eukaryota; kingdom Metazoa; phylum Chordata; class Chondrichthyes; order Rajiformes; family Rajidae; genus Okamejei; species Okamejei kenojei. The sequence goes on from CM069133.1 coordinate 14,420,141, forward strand.
TAGTACTCTTCCTTGGACACTGTCCGGCCTGTAGCTTTGATCCTTCGCAGAGCGCACTGTACATCCTGTGTGCTCAATGTTAAGACCTGTCCTTCCGCTATGGCTGGGGTTATTCCACTCATGGTGGTGTTGCAAGTTTCGAAGCGGGCAAAGAAGGTGTTTTGCTCGTTGGCCAGTGTGATATCACTGTGGGGGCAGGCGGGGCTGCTCTTGTAGTAGTGATGTCCCTGACACCCTGCCACATGCTTCTGGTGTCCGCAGTATTGAAGTGGTCTTCCACCCTTTGCCTGTGGATGTCTTTGGCCTTTTTTATGCCTTTGTTCAGGTTTGACCTGGCAGCACTATGCTGAAGTGTCACTGGATTTAAAGGCATTGTTATGTGCCTATTGACAGCCCCCTGATTCTACAAGTATAGACCCTATATTGGCAGCACATTCTTGATAACAAAGGTCTACATCACCAAGTCAATTGCACCTGAGGCCTGAAAGCTTCAGATAGACACAAAATGCTAGAGTAACTCAGCGGAAGAGGCAGCATCTCCAGAGAGAAGGAATGGGTAACTTTTTGGGTCAGGAACCATCTCGCTTCAGGCTGGAGCCAACAATCAGAATGGTTGTTGGCTCATTAATGCTGTACCCATCTAAAATTCTCATTTTACTTTGGAGTCACGTGAGCGGGTACGTGAAGAAGCCCCGCCTGGCGCATGATCGGCATAACGTCAACGCTGTCGGTAGGCAAAGAGCTGCAGAGCGCAGCTCCACCAGCGGTAAGGAACAGGCCCGCAGGTAAGTGGATTGAATTATTTACAGGGCGTGTTTCAAACTCCGTGGTGCTGGCGTGCAGAGCCAGCAGGAGTGGAAAGGAAAAGAGAAAAAACTCCGGAGGAAAAATGGAGGTTAAAATGCGTCCCGGGTAGAAGCTCAGCGATCGGGATGGCAGATTAGTGCGGAGCCGGTTCCGATACCGGTGGCTGTTAAAATTAACCGTAGGGAGCATTTAGTCGCTCCACAAATCAAAAGCCACGGGAAGAATCTCCAGTGGGGAATAAAATAAAGAAGTCTGAGAGGCCGTGGTTTTAGATGATTCTAGTAAGGAAAGGCCTCCAGACAAGAAAGCCTTATGTTCAGAATAAATTAAATGGAGAAATACTCCAAATTATTTTTCAACCAAGGGTCTAAAAAACCCAGAATATTCCCAGGCAGGCCCTGAGGGGTTTTCCATATACAAGTATATGGTGTTTTTACCACTGTGGGAATATGAACCTCGGATTGGGCTGGAGGTAGTCTCCTTAAGCAAGTCTCAGGAATACCAGGGCAGTAAAAAACTGACCCTGAAAGTGGTGTTTTTGGTCATAAGTACCCACCACAGCACAAGTATAAATCCAGGTGTACTTAATGGGTATAAAGTACGATACCTGAAGGAAGCGGTGAGGCCATGGAAGGTAACCATGGTGGCCAACATTAATTGGTTTCTCACCAGCTTCAGGAGGCTGTTATGGTTGAAACAGATTTATATAAAAACTTGTGCTTTACTAGGGTGCCAACGGTGAATCTGATTAAGGCACCCATGTCTTCAATAGTGTGGAGGCACAGGGAATACGATTCCAAAGAATTTCAAGTTTGTGGGTGGCATCACTGCTTATGGGAAGCAAGTGAAAGATTGTGCAATGACCAAAATTTAAAAAAGACGTGGCATTATTTTATAGCTCATATGTTGATCTCAATGGTATGAAAGAAAGTTGCCATTCGGACCATTTTGCACTTTAGATTTGCAGGTCAATACGATCAAGCTATGTTCAAACGCCTGGTTATTACGGAGTAAACCTGCCTAAAACAAATCAAAGACATTGATAAAGAGGCAAAGACTATTAGCCTCATAAAACCTTTGCAAAATTGGCTAGTTCAATGTGAAGGGGATTTGATATATTGATCAAACAGAGGCAGGAGTACGGTGAGGAAGTATTTTCATCCAGCACAGCCTTATGTTAACCCATATTGTGGGGGAAGAAGGCCATCACGTGCATTTGGAGAGGTACAAAAACTTTATTCTATCACAGAGGAAGCTTTTGTTGAACCTCCGATTGGTGGTAGATTACAGGTGTGTTATGATAAATGATATTGCATAACAGCTGATCAGTTTATATTAGATACTGTGTAAGGATCTACAATAAAATGTGTAGAATGAATTGATCCACCTGTACAGAATAAACCTAATCCTATTTTATGTTTCTGCACCTGAAAAATCTCAAATAAAGCAGGTAAGAAATGTATTTAGGGAAAGTGTAATGGGGAAAAAAAAACAAAAAACGAAGTAAGCATCCACAACAATTTGTATCAAATAATGTCCCCAGGCAGAAGAAAGATGGTGGTTGTAGAGTCATTCTAGACATCACACACTTTAATAATTTGTCCAGTATAAAACATTTCAAAATGGACACCTTCAACACTGCAAGGCAGTTGTTATCAACAAGTTGTAATTGGTTACTATAGAATTGAAGGATGCGTATGATTTCGTGCCAATTTATCATCATGTTCACAGGTACTTGAAAATTAATTAAATGGGTCAGCTATGGTAAATTTAAGACATTATCTAATGGATTAAGCTCAGCTTCTAGGCTGTTCACACAATGGTTGAAACCAGCACTTGCACTGATAAGGACACATGGTCATTGTTTATCTTGATGACATTTTTAATTGGCAATGCTGATCAGGAGTCAGCTGAAAAATTAGTGCAGCAATTACAAGCCTGTTGAAAGGCTAGGGTCCTGATCCATCCAACAAAATCTAAGCTTCAGCCATCCCCAACAATTTACTATTTGGGGTTTGTGAGTGATTCAGTACCATGTTCGGTAAATTTACCAAGAGACAAAGTGTCAATATTACAAATGTGTGTTGTTGCCTTGTTGACAAGCCTTATCCCTCCATCCGAGAAGGAGCTTAGGTAAATTAGTAACACTATTTCTACAGTAGAGTTGGTCAACTGCATTACCAAAAAAGCTCCAAAGGGCAAAAACACAAGCACTAGAAGAGTGTGCAGGCCATTTTGACAGGCCTATGCAATTGCCAAAGGAAGCTTTATCAGAATTACAGTGGTGGATTGAGAATGTTCCACAAGCTGCTTAAAAACATATTAGCTCAGCAGCCAGCAGTCATTGCAAACTGAAGCAAGTATTCTCGGATGGTGGATAGCTTCTCGGGTTTTTTTTGGGGCTAAGATAAGTGTAATATCTGTTCTTATCAGGTTAATATCTGATACGTCCCTTATCTAGGGGGTTACGGACAATAACACCAGGGGGTGGCAGATGGATTGTCCAAGAAACTTATTTCTCCAAACATTTGGTATTAATTATTTGGAGTTGTTAGGAGCTTTTATGGATTAAAAGCTTATTGTTCTACTATGAAAGATTTGCATGTCCAATTACAAGTAGACAATACCACAGCTGTGGCATACATCAATCACATGGGTCGAGTAAGATCATTATCATGTGATTATCTGGTTAACCAGATGTGGCATTGGTATATCTTTAAGAATATTTGGCTTTCAGCTATCTATCTCAGGGGGAGACAATATTGTGGCAGACAACAGATCACGAAAATTTAAAGACAATACAGAATGGATATTAAATCCACAAGTTGGAAAACATTGTCAGTGGTATGGATTACCTGACATTGATCTGTTTGCGTCTAGATTAAATCACTAATTGCCCAAATACGTCTCATGGGAGCCCAACCCAGGAGCAGTAGCTGTGGATGCATTCTCACTACATTGGGGGAGAAGGGGGGGGGGGGGAATATGTTCTTTTATGTTCCCCATTCTGTCTGATTAGGCAATGTCTGATGAAAATATAGTAAGACTCTGCCACGGGCGGTTTGGTGGCCCAAATCGGACACAGTCATGGTTCACATTGATGTTTAGAATAATAATTGAACCATTTATGACGATTCCTAGCTGCAGTAATTTGTTGCAGAAATTCATCCATGGCATGATCATATGAATTTGTTAATCTGCAGGTTCTGACCAGACCATTACAAGAGCTTGGACTGTCGGATAGGACCATGAATGTTATAATTGCAGCTTGGAAAAATAGCATTAAAAACAATATTTTGTTTATATAAAGAAATTGGAAGTCTTTGGAAGACAGTCAAAGATATTTTATCATACTGCTAACGTATCAGATATATTGGAGTTCCTTGCTGGATTGCATTTTTGATCAGCACCTAAGCGATAGGGCCATTAATAGGGCTCATAGTGCTTTATCGTCCTATTTAGGACAAATTGCTGACCATGAATCTATCGGTTCTCATCCGTTAATACCCCAATAAGGGAAAGGAATATATATTAAAATCTGCCCAAAGTAGAAATACAGAAGTTTGGGAGGTCAGCATAGTTCTTACTTTGCTTAGGCAATGGGCTCCAATTGTATCACTGTTTCGGAAGTTAACATTTGAAGTAATAATGCTCATGGCTTTAGTATCAGCACAAAGAGTGCAAACGTTGCAAATGTTACGTTAGACTGTATGCATGTGGCTACAGATAACATTGGCTTATATGTTTATGACTTAACCAAACAAAGCAGACCAGGAGGAGCTGGAACCAAGATAAATTTTAAAGCATATCCTGTCGACCAAAAATTGTGTGTGGTTAAGCATTGACTCAATATGTTGAAGTAGGCAAGAGTCTCCGTGGTGGTGAGACAGCACTATTTATTACACACAAAAACTACATAAAAGTATCAGTACAAACTGATGGTTCTAGATAGTTACATTCTAGATGGTTCAAACAGGTTTTGGGACTCAGCAGGAGTAGACATTGAGATGTTAAAAATCACTCCACCAGGGAGGTAGGTACATCCACGGCAAAGGCACAGGACGGGCCACTTGATCAAAAAATTAGAGGCCGTAGGATGATGTAAAATAAACTTTTCAAAGTTTACAAGAAACCAGTTCTCACGGTGTCAGGGTTGGACACGCAGTGTTGGGGTCTCTTTGATTGTGCTTTGTTTATATTATCGATTTATATCTTTGGTTATAAATCTTCCCCTACGATAGAAGGGTTATTACTTTCATTATTTTATAATGAAAAGACTTATTACATAAACTAAAGAAATGTTTAAAAGATGTATTATTTACTCACTACTGTGTTGATTGAGCCAGAGTGTCGTATGGAATGAATCTACGACATAAAAAACACAGAGCTACAAAATCTTCACATAGTCACTCACGTGACTCCGAAGTAAAATAGTAAGATTAAACGAGAACTTACCAAGTTTGAAGTTTGATCGTTATTTTATGAGGAGTAACGATGAGGGGTTACGTGCCCTCCACCCCCAACTCTCATAAAATAAATGATCATCTGGTAGTTCTAATCTATGTTGAGCCTTACTATCTTACTCTGGCTATTAGTGCTGTGTTTTTCATGCCGCTGCTTTGAAGTATGCTGATCGCGCGCCAGGCGGGACTTCTTCATGTAATCCCTCATCGTAACTCCTCATAAAATAACGATCAAACTTCAAACTTGGTAAGTTCTCATTTAATCTTACTATTATAGTGCACTAGCATTTCCTTATCTCAGAGTTTCTCCAAATAGTTGAGCTTCATAATTTATATTTTCCCTTTCTATTCCGCAGTTATCAACAATCATACTCAGTGACATTTATTAAATGTATGGTGACCCAACTCTGCAATGAAAAGGTCTTGACAACTTAGCATGTACTGTCGATGCTCAAATTTTCATAAAGGAAAGACGTATGATCCCGGAATATAAGAATGATGAAATAAGTACAAACCCAAAACAAATCTGAATTATTATAGGTCATTAGAATGCAAAACAGTTTAGAACAGGGATAAAACTATGAACATAAAACTTGTAAATGCTGGTAAATTTGCAAATTTCCTGACCAGATGTGTACTGATTAACTAAATGTGACACTATTTTCTATTGAATATTCAGATATTACATTTATAAAAGACACAGATCTGATTTTCATGTAAAATGCTTGCATAAATAAAGCAGATATAGCATTGTGAAATATAAATCTTTAAAAGAACATAAAAAAATATCATCATCACTGCAACACTTGCTGTTTGTAGGCACTTATTTCTCATTAAATTTGCAACTACCTTTTAAGACATTTCTGAAATGTCTCTACAGCACTGGAGTTTCTGTTCCTAACAGGATTTATTTGAACATACACAGTAGAGTTACTGGCCTACATTCAGCAGTAAGCTTTGCAACTGGTATTTATACCAGCTTTAATTAACTGCTTCTTGTACTCTGAATGTGATAAACTGCACTTGAAATATGTGATGGAGGTAGTGTGCATCTTTGTGGCAGTGTTAGACTTATAGCATTTCTATTTTAATTTCAGGCATCGTTTATCGGCAAGGAAAATACAGACACAAAGGCAATCCTTCAGTTAAGTGCCTTTAATATTGACACTACAGGTCAGATTTTGCTGGGGATGGGCATTGAACAGTATATTCCTTCAGTCAGATTTAGACCTATAGCTCTCATTTTAAATAATTAATTGGGTAGTTTTAAAGCACAGATTGATAGGTTCTTGATTAGTAAGGGCATCAAAGGATATGGGGAGAAGGTAGGAGAATCAGTTGAGAGTGAAAAACAGGTCTAATGGCCTAATCCTATTCCTATGTTTCATGGTCTTACGGTCTAATTTATTTTCTACCAAATGGCTTACAGTGCAAACTGACAATATTACAGTGAAGGCAGCAGATCTTCTATGACCTGTGAGATGGGTGATGTTACAGGCTATCACTTTAATCAGTAAGATTTATAAATTAGGAAATAAATATTGGAAAGTCTGAGTCAGAGTGTGAAATAAATTGAACGGATTCAATGTCAAATCGGATGCACAGTCAGAAATAGAGAGGAAAAGAATGATTAGATTAGCAGAAAACAGATGCAAAAAGAAAAGAATGAAAATATATATATATTACATTTTTAAAATCCAATTACCTTCCAACAGTATACTTACTTTCAATGGATGGAGCATTAAATGTAAGAATCAGGAAGTCATGATGCAGCTTTATAGGACTTTGGTTAGGCCCCATTTTGGAGTATTGCATGCAGTTCTGGACACCCCATTTCAGGGAGGATGTGGATGCTTCAGAAAGGGTGCAGACATTTACCAGAATTGTGGCTGTATTAGGGTATTAGCTACTTGGAGAGGTTGGAAGAATTGGATTGTTTTCTCTGGAATGTCATAGGTTAAATGGAAGTATATAAAATTATGAGAGGCATAGATGGGATAGACAATCAGAACCTTCCCCCAGGATGGAAAAAACATTTAACGGTTAAAGGCATTGGTTTAAAGGAGATGTACAGGGCAACTTGTTTACATAGAGGGTGAGTACCTGGAATGTGTTGCTGGGTGTGGTGGTGGAGGCAGTTACGATAGTGGCATTTAACCCAGAGAGTTGTGAATCTGTGGAATTCTCTGCCACAGAAGGCAGAGAAGGCCAATTCACTGGATATATCCAAGAGAGAGTTAGATGTAACTCTTAGCGCTAACAGAATCAAGGGATATGGAGAGAAAGCAGAAATGGAATTTTGGATGATCAACCAGGATCATAGTGAAGGCTCATTCATTCATCATCTTTGAAAACATTAGCAACGCTGTGATGCTGGTTTCCAACGGGAATGGTGACGGACGCACCACACATCTTTGCCCTCCTGTTCCTGCGGACCTCCGCTGCTGGAAGTATAGGATGTTGGTGTGTGTGCTTTATCATCATTCCTTACAATGCCATGTACGATAGTGTTCGCAACTTCTACTGAAGTGGTATTGAAGGCTCGATGGGCCAAATGGCTCACTCTTTCGCCTATTTTCTATGTTTCTGTGTGAAGAGACTTTTGGATAGGCACATTTGCAAGGAATGGAGAGAAGTGGATTATGTGCAGGTAGATAAGAGATTTGGCATGACGTTCGGCACAGATATCGTTGGCCAAAGGGCCTGATCTTGTGCTGTACTCTTATATGGTTCCATGTTCAATGCTAAGGCAATTGGTTGACATTCATTTGACACTCCAGAAAGTGCAGATCTAACCCCTTCACCCTCTCATAATAGGACAAAGCACTCATCCCAGGAATTAGCCCATTGACACTTTCCTGGACAGCCTACAGTGCAAGTATTTTCTATCTTGAACAATGGAACCAAAATTATACCTTTTACTCAGGTGTGCTCTCGGCAACACACTGTACAATATTAACAACACTTCATTATTTCTAACCATGCCTTGCAATAAAGGCCATTATGCCATTTGCTTCACCTGCCAATAAACGGTCTGTTATTCATGCACAAGAACACTTAAATCTCATGGAAACAATTCATTTCTTGTGAAACAATTTTGAGTATAAAGATTATGGCTCTCTTCCTAGATGTTTACACTTTCGAGTACGTGCCGACCAGCGATCACCGTACATTAGCGCTATCCTACACACCAGAGATAATTTACATATTTTTTACCGAAGCCTATTAACCTGCAATCCTTTACATCTTTGGATTGTGGGAGGAAACCGGAGCACCTTGGGAAAACCCACATGGTCACGGGGAGAACGTATAAACTCCGTAGCACCCATAGTCTGGATTGAACCCGGGTCTCTGGTGCTGTAAGGCAGCAACATCTACTGCTGCACCACCATGCCGCCCATAAATATCAATATAATATTATAGGCATGAAAGGCAATTTGGAATTGTTTATGGCTACATTTGGTTACTTTCGATGTGGAGGGGAAGAATTTTTAATCTTTAGAGGCCCCGGGATAGTCATGAAAGGATAGAATTAGTGCTTAAATTCCATCTAAATCACAACATTTAGCTGCAAAGACCATGCAACAGCAACATTTTGCATTGTACCGAACTGACCAAACAGCTTCCTCGAGCTCTATGAAAATGTTGATATCACCATCAAGATTTATTGATTGCCAGCAGCATTTCATGAGATGAATATCACAACCAGAAATGTCTTTGAGAGCATGTGTTGTATTTTTATTGTTCTCCATAAATAGTTCAGTCTTGCATTTCTTCGGGGGCTGAATACTTCTGTCAGTATTTTCTTAAAGGTCATCTTAAATTGTAAATAGATTTATTTAAAAGGAGCTGTTGTTTAATATGATAAATGCACAATGTGAGTTATTAAATTCAAAGAGGTTCTGCTTCTCAAATAAACCTATGATTCTTAACAAATACTTTATTAATCCCCTTATTCAGGGGAAATTCAGGTGTCCTTGTAATAAAAATACAACATAGCATTAAAGAAATTTTACATTAAAACATAAAAACATCCCCGTACAATGGTTTCTCACTGTGGGGGAAAGCACAGTCCCCATCCCCATGTCCACCCAAAGTAGTCGGGCCTATTGAGGCCTCCACAATCCACAATCGCCGCTACGGAGGCCCTATGTTGCCGGCTTTTCTCACCGGGTGATGGTACTCTGGCGTCGGTAGACCCTCTCAGCGGCTTGTGGTGCCAGGAACAGCCGGCACCTTACCGGAGACCGCGGCTTCCAAGCCAACAGGCCGCGCTGGAGCTCCACACACTGGCGATCTCGGCGAGAGATGCCCGGCTCCGCAAATGTAAAGTTCAGCGCCGCCGCCCGCTGCTGGCCGCTCCACAGACCCGCGGCTTACACTGCTTCAGCATTTACTTGAGGCTCATGTTGTCGACCTCCCCACGGTGAGCCCTGTCAACTGACCTCAGTCAGGCGAACGACAACAAACAGAGACAGTAGCAGAGATAATGCAACCGTCAGTCGCCGCGGCTTGGCGCCGACCAGGCGCATGCGCCATTTTTAAGACGGGCACCTACGGGTGTGGACCGGATGGCATCACCCTGCTGCAGCTGAATGCGGAAGGCCTAACTGGCTACAGCGCCTGGAGGGCATTACATAGCTTCAGCTGCCTCAAACACAAGAAGAAGAAGCATTTACATACAGTAATAGTTTAAGGGTTTGTTTTTCTCTAGAACAGATGTCAACAGTTATGTGGAGAAGGCAGGAAAATGGGATTAGGAGGCAGCGATCAGCCAAAATTGAATGGCAGAGTAAATCCGATGGGCCAAATAGCCTGATTCTACTCCTATAACTTGTGAACTTGTGAACTAGAATGGAGAGTGGCCTTGAATTTTTGACGAACTGCCGCGTGGGGCCTTTTAAAAATTTCACAGTAATATCTGATGTAGTTTAGTTTAGTTTATTGTCACATGTATTGAGGTTCAGTGGAAAGCTTTTATTGCGTGTTAACCTGCCAGTGGAAAGACAATCCTTGATTACAATCGAGTCATTCGCAGTGTACAGATACTTGATAAGGGAATAGCATTTAGTGCAAGGTAAAGCCAGCAAAGTCCGATCAAAAATGGTCCTAGGTTCCCTCATGAGGTAGATAGTAATTCAGGGTACACAAAAAGCTGGAGAAACTCAGCGGGTGCAGCAGCATCTAAGGAGCGAAGGAGATAGGCGACGTTTCGGGCCGAAACCCTTCTTCAGTAGTTCAGGACTGCTCTCTGGTTTCTGCCATGTTTCCTTTGATTCATAAAGAAATGTTCCCCTGAACCTGCAGCCTTTGCCAATTTATATCAACGCACTTCAAAAACAAATGCATTTTCCCAAATGACAAAAACAGCAATTAGTAATTAGCAATAGATTTTCAACAATTATAACTGTGTTACGTTTAGTAAGATTCTTCATTATCAGAGTCTCCTTATATAAAATAAAGGGTAAGATGGTGATATAATTAATTAGACTGATGATTTACTTCAGCTCAGGAATCCTATTAAAATAGTTCTGCCACTGAAACAGGCAATAATATTTTTAAATCTCAAAGCAGCTTTAATCCCAATGCAATTTATAATACATTTAAGCCAGAACTAGTGCTACTTACTCACACAAATGTGGATGTTGCTAGAGAGAAAAGCATTTATTTTCCATTCCTAATTGTTCCCATTAGTTTGATGACCCCTTTCAGAGGGCAGCTCAAAGATAACCATATTAGTGAACCTCGGTTTTAATGACAGCCAAAATAAGTAAAGTTAGCAGCTTTTCTTCCCAGGGGGATCACTATAGTTTAAAAATTATAATTGCCAATAACTACTCTTTATTCCAGATTTACTTACTAGAATTTAATTTTCGCACCTGCAATGATTGGATTCAGACTTGTGTTTGAATCAATAGTCTACGCCTCGGGATATGACTCCTCCAATTTAAACCTTGTGTCCTGTGAAAAGTGAGACTGGCGATGTTAAGAGTATATTTCTTGTTGTTGCATGGCTCCCACTGTGGATGAGCTCCATTTCTGTGTCATGGATCCTACCAGGGAATAACTTTTGTCATTAAGTACCGAGACGGGGACTAGCGTGGGGGAGGGGGGGGGGGGTGGCACCGTGCGTTGGGGTGCGGGGGGTTAGATCAATGGACAATGGGGACACGGTGTGGGGGGGCAGCCGTGAAGGGGGGGGGTAGAACAATGAACAATGGCGACCTGGCGTGGGTGGACCGCTGTGAAGCACACTGGACAATGGGGACCCGGACAATGGGGACCTCAGTGAAGCATGCAAGCAAAGGATTTCACTGTGACTTGTCACATCAGACAATAAAGTATTGTATTGTATTGTATTCTAGACTGTGAATCGGAGGCAGCACGGAGAACTGACAGAGGATGAATGAATCATGATTGCTGCCGGAAGACCGAGCGCTGACCTCCAAAATCCACCGCTTACGATTTCAAAAAGCGATATTCTCTTCAATTCAGAAATGTACCTTGCTGATTATAGAATGCCAGAGGTTGAGGGGAAGACCTGAGATAACTATATAAAATTATGGAATGCATCGATAGGGTGATGGGGTAGGCAGTCAGAACCTTTTTCCCAGGATGGAAATGTCAATGGCTAGAGAACATGGCTTTAAGGAAAGAGGGGGAAAATGTAAATAAGAATGCACGTGGCACGTTGTTCACATAGAGAGCATCAAAGGTTACAGGGAGAAGGAAGGGGAAAGGGGTTGAGGTAAAATGGATCAGCCATGATTGAATGGTGGAGCCGTATTCTGCTCCTATGTCATATGGTCTTATGAGTGCCTGGAACACGCAGCCAGATGGTAGATACAACACTGGCATCTCTGCTGCCTTCAGATAAACACATGGATATGCAGGGAATGGGGATATGGATCATTTGCAGGCAGATGAGATTAGTTTATCATAGCATCATTTTCTGCACAGACATTGTGGACTGAAGGGCCTGTTCCTGCACTATCCTCTGTCCTATGTTCTACGTTTGATGACAGAGAGCACCAGGGCATCATACGTGCAGGCAACTTCGTCTCTGGCAAAGCCAGGATTGCAGAAATAAATCTGGATTTCCAAATTCAGATTCATTTTGACCAAGAGAAATATAATTTAGGTGTTGCACATGGAAAATCTTGTTCCCTCTCTGACGCATAGCAAACTGGGAGACTCAACCGTGCACTAACAGATACATTAACAATTAAGAGAAAAGCAGCCAAGTGCAGGTAGAACAGTCTGTTCCCAATTTTGGGGCTCCAACTTGTACAAAGCTCTGTGACATTCTTGTTGATGTCCTGTAGTTTTCTCCTTTGTACTCAACCTGTCCCCTTAATTTTGTTTAGATACATCCGATTTTCTCTGCCTTCCTCCCTTCCTTCCTTTGCATTCTGATCCAGAAATCACAACAATCAGAAGAAGCTCTCTCACTGTAAATGGCTTGATTGTAATCATGTATTGTCTTTCCGCTGACTGGATAGCACGCGACAACAGCATTTCACTGTGCACATGACAATAAACCAAATTGAAACAGGTGTAGTTAAAGGCAGTTCAGTATCAGCAGCAAGTTACGTTATGAGAATGCAGGGTGACCTGGACAGGTTGGGTGATTGGGCAGATGCATGGCAGATGCAGTTTAATGTGGATAAATGTGAGGTTATCCACTTTGTTAGCAAACACAGGAAGGCAGATTATTATCTAAATGGTGTCAAATTGTGAAAAGGGAAAGTACAACGGGATCTGCGGGTCATTGTTCATCAGTCAATGAAAGTAAGCATGCAGGTACAACAGGCAGTGAAGAAAGCGAATGGCATGTTGGCCTTCATAACAAGCGGAGTATAGGAGCAAAGAGGTGCTTCTGCAGTCGTATAGGGCCCTAGTGAGACCACAACTGGAGTATTGTGTGCAGTTTTGTTGCCCTAATTTGAGGAAGGACATTCTTGCTATAGAGGGAGTGCAGCGTAGGTTTACAAGGTTAATTCCAGGGATGTCGGGACTGTCATATGCTGAGAGAATGGAGCGGCTGGGCTTGTATACTCTGGAGTTTAGAAGGATGAGAGGAGATCTTATTGAAACAAAAGATTAATAAGGGTTTGGACACGCTAGAGGCAGGAAACACGTTCCCGATGATGGGGGAGCCCAGAACCAGGGGCCACAGTTTAAGAATAAGGGGTAAGCCATTTAGAACGGAGACGAGGAAACACTTCTTCACACAGATAGTTGTGAGTTTGTGGAATTCTCTGCCTCAGAGGGCAGTGGAGGCTGGTTCTCTGGATACTTTCAAGAGAGAACTAGATGGGGCTCTTAAAGATAGCGGAGTCAGGGGATATGGGGAGAAGGCAGGAACGGGGTACTGATTGGGGATGATCAGCCATGATCACATTGAATGGCGGTGCTGGCTCAAAGGGCTGAATGGCCTACTCCTGCACCTATTGTCTATTGTCTATAACAGGAAGTCTTTCAACCGCTGCATCACTGTGGGCAGTCACGGTGGTGCAGCGGTAGGTTTGCTGTCTTCCAGCGAATGCAGGGCCAGAGACCGAGGTTTACGGGTGCTGCCTGCATGGAGTTTGTACGTTCTCCCCGTGACCTGCGTGGGTTTTCTCCGAGGTCTTCGGTTTCCTCCCACATTCCAAAGACGTACAGGTTTGTTGGTTAATTGGCTTGGTAAATGTAGAAATTGTCCCTAGTGGGTGTGGATAGTGTTAATGTGCGGGGATCGCTGGTCAGCGCTGACCCGGTGGCCGAAGGGCCTGTTTCCATGCTGCAACTCTAAACTAAACTAAACCATACATTTTACATGGAGTTTCTGTGTGTCTCTGGCAAATAGGCTTGAGATTCTTTATGTTATCACAATGTTCCATTTTCCTCCTTCCTCTTCTGCCTAAGCCGGCAAATCTGTGTGTGCTGGTCCCAGAAGTGAATCTGCAATCATGCATTACAATCGCTCCACTCTTTCAAATTTCTACTCCAACAGCTGTACACTGTGGATGGCTCGATTGTAATCACGTATTGTCTTTCCGCTGACTGGTTAGCACACAACAAAAGCTCTTCACTGTGCATTGGTGCACATGGTAATAAACTGAAATAAACTAACTTCATTTTTGCGAATATAGATCAAGGTTTCCTATACAGCAATGTAAAATTGGGCTTATAAGGCATTTGAGAATGTTCTTAATGCTCCTTCACTCTCTGCCTGGTAATCTCTTGCTTTGTCAGAGCTGGGAGCAGAGAGATTGTTCCAGTAGTCCAATGTTGAACGTGCAAATTTGTCTTACCCATCAAAGCCATAAGTTTATAAAGTGAAGCTTTTTATAACTGTTGATAGATGCCCCCAAAAAGTTGCTGATATTGGTTTGCTAATTGATCCTGCTGATGAATCTGGAGACTTTTCAGGCACAGCTTTGATAGTATCTTTCCAATGCTCTGCTGTGCCTTTTGTAGATAGTCCGTATCTCAGGCATAGAAGAGAATAGGAATCATTGTTGTCCAATAGACCTGCATTGTATTTGATTTGAGGTATTGATCTCCAATCATTCTTTAGATGGCCAACGATTTTGTTGATATAACGATGGTAAATTTCATCATCAGTGTAGCTTCTAAGAAATAGAAAATGATCCACATTTTCCAGGGTTTCTCGTGGGCCTTCATTGTCAGGGGACTGTGTTGTATATTGGAGTATGTTTTAAGAGAACCCTTGGTTTGCAGACGTTAGGACCCATTCGCTCATGTGTTTTAATAAATACACGCTGAACAACAATATGTGGTTGCACCTAGTAGTCAGAATCATTTGTGAAAAAAAAATAGCAACTATAAAGTTAACTGCCTAGAAACAGCCTTGGGGTATAATCCAGCACAAAATGATATGGAATGTACCAGCCATTAATCAACACTCCTCTAGGGTTAAGTTGGGCCGTGACTTGTTTGTCATGTTCCTCGTATTGCAAACCAAGTGGTGCATTTGACCATTTTCCCAAATGCATTAGATTTATTTATTGCACTGGTGTATATTATAGCTATTAATGTAGCAATGAAAACAATAGGGAGGGAGTTAGCTGCTGTTCATCACTTATTCTCGAATGAGATTGCGGCATCTAGTCCACAGTTTTGTAATGTGTCCGGAGAGAGAGTCATAGAATCAAACAGCACGAAAACAGGCCCTTTGGTCCAACTTGCCAATGCCAACTCAGGTGCCGCATCTACACGTCCAAACTGCCTGCTCTTGGCCTAGATCCCTCTAAGCATTTCCTATTCATGTACCTGTCTAAATATCTTTTAAATGTTGTTGTAGTACCTGCCTCAACGTCTGTACCTCCTATGGTAGCTCGTTCCATACCCTGTGTGAAAAGTTGCCCCTCGGGTTCCTTTTTAATCTTTCTCCTCTCCACTTAAATCTATATTCTCTGGCTCTTGATTCCCCTACTCTGAGTAAATGACTGCATTCACTCCATCTATTCCCCTCATGTTCTTGTGTACACCTCTATAAGATCACCTCTCAGCCTCCTGTGCTCGGAATAAAGCCATAACCTGCAGGAACACTCCCTATAGCTCAGGCCCTCAAGTTTTGGCAAAATCCTTGTTCATCTTCTCTGCACCCTTTCTAGCCCTAGCTCTAATCCTTCATCCTTTCTAGCTTCCTCAGATGAGCGACCACCTCATTTTGTGCTGGCACACTGCACAGGACAATCCAATGTGTGTAGCTCCCTGTGGTACGTGTCAATGTTGAAATCCTTCAGAGATGTTCTCGGAGAAAAATAATCTCTTTTTCTGTCTACTGCCTGATCGTTTGCCCTCAGTCAGATCAGTAGCTGCCTTGGTATACTGTCATCATCGAAGGGATTTGCCAGAGTCGCTGTCTCAAAAAGGCAGCCAGCATCATCAGAGACCCACACCACCCTGGCTACACGCTCATTTCACCCCTGCCATCGGGAAAAGGTACAGGAGCCTGAAAACTGTAATGTCCAGGATCAGAAACAGCTGCTTCCCTACAGTCATCAGGCTATTAAACACCACAACCTCCAAATAAGCTCTGAAGTACAAAGACTATTATTGCTATTATTGCACCATTATTGTTTGTTTTTTATCTGTACATGTGTGTATATACAGATAACCACACGGAACTTTTCTTTCTCATTTATAAAATTGTTTACAATGTAGTATGTTTACATATTCTGTTGTGCTGCTGTAAGTGAGAATTTCATTGTTCTATCTGGGACATCTATCTATCAAAGTCAAAGTCAAAGTCAATTTTATTTGTCACATGCACCCGAAGGTGCAGTGAAATGAATTTGCCAGCAGCGATACACTTAAAAAGAACACACAATAAATACACAATAAGATTTAACACAAACATCAACCACAGGATTCTTCACTGTGGTGGAAGGCAACAAAGTTCAGCCAGTCCTCCTCTTTATCTGACTGTCTGTCTGTCTGTCTGTCTGTCTGTCTGTCTGTCTGTCTGTCTGTCTGTCTGTCTGTCTGTCTATCTCTAAAACTCTGATCGTGTTATCTTCCGGTTTGGCGGTCTTTCTATTTGCGCAAAAAGGGTTCACGATAGTGCTATTATTTTTTGCCAGTTCACTCACCGTTCCGATCGGTTGAATGTCATAAAAGTTAGTGAGGTTTAAAATTCTTAAAAACTGCGCGTGCGCAGATCGATCTCTTCTCCTGCCTGTCAGCGCTGCACAGATTAGTCTCTTCCCAGTCACTCCCCGGTGCTGTCTGCCCCTTCCTGCACCATCGCGTCTTTACTGGAGCTGAGGGTGGCCGGCGGTGGTTTCCAACCGGATGTTCGGACCCGCCCACACCCCCCCCCCCCCCCACCCCTACACACCCCTCCCCCCCTCACGCACCCTTCCCGTCAACCCCTCTGCCCCACACACCCCTCCCACATCCATCCTCTCCCCCTCCCTCACCCCTCCAGCCCACATACACATTTTTCCCCCCACCCCACCCCCTGCCACACACCCCCATTCCCCACACCCCCCTTCCCCCCACACCACCCTCTCCCTCCCGCCTACATCTCCCCATCCACACACACCACTCCTCCCTCCCACCCCACACCTCCCCCCTCCCTGCCACACATCCCACTTCCCTCCCGTCCCATAGATGAAGAGGAGGGGGAGGGAGTGCTCGGGGATGAGGGGAATTGAGCCACGCTTCAGATTCCTAGTAAATCTTTTCCCCTTCACCTTGATCCTATGTCCTCTGGTTCTGGATTCCCCTACTCTGGGCAATGTTTCGGGTTGAGAAGGGTTGCCGGTCCATACCCTCCACAGAAGGATTACAACCCAAAATGTCTTATGTCCATTCCCTCCGCAGATGCTGCCTGACCCGTTGAGTTTCTCCAGCATTTTGTGTTTTGCCCAAGATTCCAGCATCTGGAGTTGCTTACGCCTCCATTCTTCTGACAGGTCCTGCCCACCTGTTCCGTGATTCTTGCAACAAAGGTTCAAAGGTTAGTTTATTGGTCACATACACCAATTGGTGGAGTGAAATGCTTCTTGCCAAAGCAGCACATAAAAAAGAATACAGACATAACAATAATAAAGAGATTTAAACATTAAAAAATACATCCGCACACAATGGTTCCCATTATGAGGGAAGGCATAAAGTCCAGTCCCCATCCCATGTCCACCCATAGTCGGCCTCCGTAGTCGCCTTCATGGAGGCCCGATGTTCCAGGCCGTTCTCGCCGGGTGATGTTGCTCCGGCGTCGGGAGAATCCTCTCAGCGACTTGGGACACCTGGAACGGCGGCTTCCTTACCGGAGTCCGTGGCTTCCGAAGCCAACAAGGCCACGCTGAATGGAGCTCCACCGCTGTCTCCCGATGTTAAAGTCAGCGCCGCCGCCTGCAGCTGGCCGCTCCACAGACCCGTAGCTCCGCGACGTTTTTTCCCGGCGGTCTCAGCTCACCGGAGTTCCAGCGCGGTGACCCAGGCAAGGCATCGCCCACTCCACGATAGCGCTCCAGCGCTGTGCCGCCGCCGAAGCTCTGGGCGGTCCCCTCAGGAAACGCCGCTCCAGGACCGCTGGTAGGCCGCGAGAACGGGTCGAAAGTGCAGCCCGGAGAAAAGCTGCCTCTCCGACCAGGGAGGGACCCTGAAAAGTAGTTTTCCCCTCCCCCACCCCACATAGAAAAGACTAGGACTCCAAAAACAACACTAAAACTCACTAAAAAAAATTTTAAAAAGTGAAAAACAAACAGCTGCAGGCTGGGCAGCCATACCATACAGGACGGCGCCCCCTATCCCCCAGACACATTTAATTGCTGGATAGGTTGTCAGGGACGGACACTGTGTGCCTGGAACCTTGACTGTGAAATATTCTGAGCGGGCAAGTGATGAACCTGCCTGGCATGTCTGCTTGTACACTCCCCATGCCTCACAAGCATTGAAGAGGATATGTATGACCAGAGCATGAGACATCTTCAGCTTCGTCTTTCACCTGGTTCCTCTTCATTCCCACACTTTACCGCTCGGTCATTCAAAAGCAGAGCTGGCTTTTACTATCTCATGTTGACCTTGTCAGCAATGTTGGCTGATTTTAAGAGATTAAGTTAGTTAGTTAGTTTATTTTATTGTCGCATGTGCCGACGCACAGTGAAAAGCTTTTTGTTACGTGCTAACCAGTCAGCAGAAAGAAAATAACATGATTACAATAAATCCATTTACAGTGTATGGATATATGATAAGGAAATAATGTTTAGTGCAAGGTAAAGCCAGCAAAGTCCGATTAAGGATAGTCCGAGGATCACAAAAGAGGTAAATAGTAGTTCAGCACTGCTCTCTGGTTGTGGTAGGATGATTCAGTTGCCTGATAACAGCTGGGAAGAAACTGTCCCTGAATCTGGAGGTGTGCATTTTCACACTTCTATACCTTTTGCCTGATGGGAGAGGGGACACGAGGGAGTGGCCAGGATGCGACTCATCCTTGATTACTGCCAAAATATTGAACTTATCCACCACTAAACCCTGAGAGAAAGGGGGTAGAAGTGCCCTGAAGATTGAATTTGTACTTATTCAAGACTGGATCAGTAAGCTTCTTCATTTTAAGAAGAGGTTGAACTTGTAGCTACTTAATAATCTCTCCCATTGTAGGGGAATTCTGGGCATTCTCAAATCAGCTGAAACTTTCTGTTTGGTGTCACCTGAAAGCACAGAAAGTAGCGATGTTACAAAACTTACCTTCAGCGGCGCTGCCGTTCTGCCACTGGCCATGTGCGCGACTTTGGCGCCTTTGAGGGGAGGGCGGGAACGTCCTCGGGCTGCCAGCTGCTGCAGAACAATCGACCGGACTTCCGTTCTTGGAAGTTTAAAAAAAAAAATCGCTGGACAATTTAATCGCTGGAGTAAAATCAAAAAGCTACTTCTACGCCCTCAATGCCTACAACGGGATGGATATCAAGTAGGGGACAAAACATAATGTAAGTTGTGTATTTTGCATAAACTTGCTTCTTAGGATGACTTCATCCAAATGTAATTGGCGAAAATGTGATTTTTGGCCCCATACGAACCGGCAGTGTTTTTCCTGCCGATATGGGGTTAAAATTCACCGCAACCACAACATTCCAATCGATCACATTTCACAAAAACCCACTCGCAAGATGATTTAAATGCCCATTAATTTACGGGAATTAAACATTAAATTCCTTCCATTTGGCCTATAAATTCATGACAATGAGGTTTAAAAATCATGTTATATTGTGAATTCTTCTGTGAATGTTATTTGGACACTTAGCTATTTGAAAATGTTAACCTTTTCTTAAGAAATGGATAGCTATTTAGATCTAGTAATTGAATGTTGTAATTAGCTACAATTAGGTAACTAACTAATTATATGCTTTAATTTCAGGTCATCCAAGTAAGATTGTTTCATATTTGTTTCAGAATGCTTTAATCTATAATAACTGAAAATGTCTTTCCGTTCTCTTAATTTTTAAGAAAGTTATGGGCTTTTGACTGTCCTCGATCACAGCTTTTGAGTTAAGTCAATGGAAAAGCAATAGGGAACAAGATGCTAATTTACGAGTATGAAAATTGCCATAACCTTTTAAATACTGAAGATATGAAAGTGAATTAGGTGTTAAATTAAACTTATTTTTATGTTTTATCTGATAGGATAAATTGCAGACTTGATTTTTTAAATCTCAACATTTTGTAATATTGCTACAGAAAGTGGGGCAGACAGGAGAACAGGACAGATAAAAATCCTAGTCAATCTTGAAATCTTGAAAGAATGTGCTCCTACATGCATAGAGTCATAGCGTGATACAGTGTGGAAACAAGCCCTTCGGCCCAATTTGCCCACAGCGACCAACATGTCACAGCTACACTAGTCCCACCTGCCTGCGCTTGGTTCATATCCCTCCAAACATGTACTTGTCTAACTGCTTCTTAAACGTTGGGATAGTCCCAGCCTCAACTACCTCCTCTGGCAGCTTGTTCCATATACCCAGCACCCTTTGTGTGAAAATGTTACCCCTCAGTTTCCTATTAAATCTTTTCCCCATCACCTTGAACCTATGCCCTCTGGTCCTCGATTCCCCTACTCTGGGCAATAGATTCTGTGCATCTCCCGATCTGTTCCTCTCATGACGTGGAAGGTGGGAATTGTGTTGGCCACCAGGACAATTTGTGGCATGCATGAAGTATCTACTGAGCTCTTGCACTTTCATAGAGGTGAGAGTTGGTAGTGAACAAGGTGCAGGTCATATAAAGGCTATGCATGTTTAGAATACTTTATTCTACTTTAGCTGCTTTCGAGCTGCATTATGACTCATTTCCAATGTAGGCAAGACAGGGTAGATAGAGATAGTAGCCTTTCTTTCTCATAGATTTTAACAATACATTGACGGTCTTCTGGGGCAACGCCACAAATTATTTCTCGTATTAAATAGTGGGATTTCAACTCGTGAAATCCAGATTGCTCCCCTGGTCTTACAAATGTAAGGCTCAAAATTACATTAGTCAGTTACACATTGCAGTTTTATGATAAATTATCTAATTCCCCATAAATTCCTTGCTGGTAATATGAAAATAAATTGCAAGTAATGTGGAAATTGATGGCCTTGGTGACATTCACTGACAGTGAATGAAGATGTTGATTATATATTTAAATCTGACCTGATGAGCCTGCATTTATCATCCATGACATTTCTTGATGACTTTTAATATCCGGAATGAAGCTCATCAATGCTTAGTTGAGATGATAACTTGGATGTACGTGGGCTTGCTGGATGCACCTTCAACATGCGAGCATCTGTCCCTTGCCATCTTTCTCCTCGTCTACTTTTATGGATAATTCTTCCTGCAGTCGTGACACAACGGGGCATATCAAACAAAATAGTGAAGGGCCAGGATAGAGTGGATGTGCAGAGAATGTTTCCACGGGCGGGAGAGTCTAGGACCAGAGGCCATAGCGTCAGAATTAAAACATGTACCTTTAGAAAGGAGACGAAGATGGAATTTCTTTAGTCAGAGAGTGGTGAATCTGTGGAATTCATTGCCCCAGAAGGCTGTGGAAGCCAAGTTAATAGATATTTTTAAGGTGTAGATTGACAGATTCTCGATTAGCTGGGGTGTCAAGGGTTATGGGGAGAAGGCAAGAGAATGGGGTTGAGAGATCAGCCATGATTGAGTAGACTTGATAGGTCAAATGGTCTAATTCATCTCCTTGAGCTTATGAACATCTGACAATAAGCAATCTCTTTCTGTACTTCAGCACTCACATCATTATCTTTACCCACGTCACCTCTTCTCCCCACTGCTCCACCAACAATTTCAAGGATATGACCAGCAGTGCACTTTTCCATAAAGTATATTAAACCACTCTTATCAAGAAATTAACGCAGACTACAACTCACGCGTAAGAAAATACATTAATTTGCAAAGCAAATAGAAATCCCACAGAGCAATTTTATGAAAATTGCTGCATATGCTAAACCATATGGAGAAATACTCCGCAATAGGCTTAATTTGCTTAGATATTCACTCTATCATATTGAATAATTTCTCTTGTGCTTTGCAAATAAAAAATACCCTGTCCTTCTTATATTCCAACAGGTGCAGCAGAGATTCTTTTTCATTCCGAGAGTGGTTGCAATCTGGAAAGCACTGCTTGATAAAAAGGTGATGTTAGATTTGATTATATTACTTTATTCTCTTTTCGATCAGGGTGCCACGACATTCCTTGCTCACATGAAGTTCGCAGAGTAAACCAAATACATGTAGTAATGATTAATACAACAATACATTAAAATAACGAGTGCAAAACAGTAGAACATTGTTGGGCAAAATCCGAGTAGTGCAAAATAATATTAAATTACAACGGCAGAATAATCTGGAGTAAATCAACAGGTTTGACAGCATCTCTGGTGAAAAGGAATAGGTGGTGTTTTGGGTTGAGACCCTTCTAGATGAGCCTTCTTGATCATCTAAGATGAGGTATAGTTAAGTTTAATGGAACTTTGGGGAATGAGGTGTGAATGAGATGATCGGTTCAGGAGTCAGATGGCACTGGGGAAGGAGCTGTCCTTAAGTATGAATATCGAAACTTTCAAGTTTCTATATCTTCTCTCAGTAGGTAGCAGAGAGAAAGAGAATGGCCAGGTTGAAAGGCATCCTTCATGGTTCTCCCAGCCCCTTTGATACAACGTATTGTGAAGGTGGACTGGATGGAAGGCAGTGATGAGCACGTGATGGTCTGGGCTGTGTTCACCACGCTCTGCAGGTTCAGGCAGTCATGAGCAGAGCAGTTGCTACACCAGGCAGAGATGCATCCCATCAGAATACTTTCTACAGCACATACATAAAAGCTTCAAAGAACCTTGCTAGACATATCATATCTGCTCAGATGCCTTAGAAAGTAAATAAACAGCAGTGCTTTGATATAACAGCCGTTGCTTACAATTCCATTTTGAAGTTAGTTTAGAGTTTTTAGCTAAGATTAGTTTAGAGATGCAGTGTGGAGACACTGACCAACGATCACCCGAACAATGGTTCTATGTTATCCCAGTTTTACATCCTACACACTAGGGGCAATTTTACAGAAGCCAATTATCTACAAACCCACCTGTCTTTGAAATGTGGGAGGTAAAAGAAACACCTGGAGAAAACCCACGCGGTCACAGGGGGAACGTGCAAACTCCACCCAGACAGCACCCGTGGTCAGGGTTGAACCCGGGTCTCTGACGCTGTAAGGCAGCAACTCTATTGCTGTGTCACCATCGCCGTGGTTATATTAGCTTAAAGAAGCATTTTCATGGGGATGTTCCATTGGGATGAAAGTAGATAATTTTGCCTGAGTGGCAAGATTTTGGAGCTAGATATTGTTTTCGACCCATTGCCCAGCAGTGAGTTTGAGGACAATGGTGGACTTAGGAACAGAAGCAAATATTTATTTCTCTTTTCAACCATTTGAAAGATAAAGTTATGCCTTATTATAGTCTTAAGGGATAACAATCGTAGGAATAAATGCGGTCATTATTAATTCAGATGTGTAATTGGGCAAAGATTATTTCTTTGCCTCTATTTATATATTACTGAAATAATTCTTCCCTGAGAAGATGACCTATAAATCATGTGCCACATGTAAGTTGTGCAGGAAGGTGGAACTTCACATATCCCCTTATTAACTTTCTATTTCTTCGCATAATCCTTCCCATTAAGCCTTCACACAATCCCTGCCTCTGTGCTTTGGCTGTCCTGATAAGGTGCTCAGTATCTTTATGAATTTAGCATGGTCGTAGTCTCTAAGGTCTTTGACACTTTGTGCAGTCCTGTAACCATGGACTGCCATGCAAGGGAAAGCCCTAATTGACTGCCTACCTACCCATCCAACCTGCCACTTCAAATATCCCTCCTCCCCTTCAGTCTGAAAATGCAATGGTTTGCTCTGAGAAACAGATTGTATATTGTTAGCACAGAATGAAATATCCCTGAGGGGATAAGCAAGACTAGCAGATGGGATACAGTTTTTGGAAGCTAATGGTGTTTCTGGCCTTAGGACCAAGCAACAAATCGACAAGAGGGTGAAAAGTACTGACGCACTAATGTAGGTGTGAAATTTTACAGCTGGTACAAGCGATTCGTAACTTTAAGCACAAAAATCTAAACTAATGGACAAATTCATTTAAGGTGAGAGGGGAAATATTTAATAGGAACTTGAGGGGCAACTTTTTCACACAAAGGGTGGTGGGTATATGGAACGAGCTGCCAGAGAAGGCAGTTTAGCCATGTACTATAACACCATTTAAAAGACATGTGGACGTGTACATGGATAGGAAAGATTTAGAGGGATATGGGGCAAACAGTGGGACTAGTGTAGGCATAGGCAAGTTGGGTAAAGGACCTGTTTCTGTGCTGTATGACTCTATATAATCCTAGGACTTCCATTGTAGCCTTAATTCCTTTAATTTCCCTACAGTGTAGGCATTTTAAATTACTGGGCAAGTGGGGCTCATGTTGTCGACCTCCCCGTGGTGAGCCCTGTCAACTGACTTCAGTCAGGCGAACGACAACAAACGGAGACAGCAGCAGCGCCGTAGCTTGGCGCCAACCCGAAGCATGCGCCCTTTTTAGGGCGGGCACCTACGGATGTCGAACCGGATGGCATCACCCTGCTGCGGACTTCTGTTGCCTCAAACGCAAGAAGAAGAAGACTGGGCAAGTGTAAAATAGGTGATAACCTGCTTCTTGCCTGTCTTAGTTTGGATCTGAGAAATTAATGGAGATAAAAATTAGGCGGATTCTTTATTTTGACCACCAATTTGTAACTACGCATTTCATAAATAACAATATTCTTCAGCTTCCTGAGCAAAACACACAAAGTGCTGGAGGAACTCAATGGGTGGCAGCATCTGGGGAGGAAATGGACAGGCAACGTTTCGGATCGGGACTCTTCTGAACACGTTATGTTCCTCCAGCACATAATGTTTTGCTCAAGATTCCAGCATCTGCAGTCGCGGATGTCTGCATTTCTAGCTTCTTCTACTTCATCGGCAGTCCCTCGAAGTCAAGGGTGACTGTCTTCTACTCCAGGTCCATTAATACTGAAGGGAGAGATGAAATCAATGTGGGAATGCAGATTTTGGCACAGCTGGAGCAGAAGATGCTTTATGGGGCAAATGATTGGATAGTTTTGGAACTGCTATGATGTATTCTTTCCATTTTCTACATTGGCCTTCTGGATGTTCCTAACAAATAGACTTAAGATTTTCAATAGCATCCTGAATGCTCCTCCTCCATTTTGAGTGGTCATTACTCAGGGATTTCCTTGTCTCGGTAGGGCTGTTAAACATTTTAAGGTGGCTTAGAAGATCTTTGGTCTTCTGATTAAACCGGATTAAGTCATAACTTTGGGGATTTTGGCCTGCGAGATCAAAGATGCTGACATCGGTTATTTAACATATCATGGATTTGGAGGATTTTGCAGACAAAGTGGATGGGAGGAAACATTTCCCCGATAATTAACATGTCAGAAATTGGAGGACAAATTTTAGGGTAACGAAGAAGATGATGAAATGTTTTCTCCCAGAAGGTGTTTGGAATCTAGAACACACTGAATCACCTTACTACAACCAGACAGCAGTCCTGAACCACTATCTACCTCATTAGTGGCCCCTGGACTATCCTTGATTGGACCTTGCTGGCTTTACCATGTACTAAACGTTATTCCCTTATCATGTATCTATACACTGTAAATGGCCCGATAGTAATCATGTATTGTCTTTCCGCTGACTGGTTAGCACGCAACAAAAGATTTTCATTGTACCTCAGTACATGTGACAATAAACTAAACTGTAATAACTATATGCTGGGAAGCACTGATGTGTGATAAGAAAAACGGAAAATCACAAGAAGTAATTTTGAAGTCACTAGACAGGAACTTGCAAAGGCTAAATTGGAGAAACTGTAAAGGGACATCTGGCATGAGGGACTCTTCTAAAGGTGAGAAAGGGAGAGGTCAGAGACAGAATGTTCCTTTTAGAGTAAAAGGTAAGGCTAGCCAGACTAGGGAATCCTAGCTGTTGAGGAACATTGAGACTCTGGTCAAGGAAAAAAATATATGACAGGTTTAGGAAGCTGGGATCAAGTGAATCCTTTATAAAAGGTGCAGGTTCACATTAGAGTGAAATCGGGAGGGTAAAAAGAGGACATGAGATAACTCTGGCAGTTAAGACATAGGAGAATCCTAAGAGATCCTACAAGCCTATTAAGAGCAAATGGGTAAGTAGTGAGAGAATAGATAGTCATCATCTCCATTCATTGATTACTTAAAAGGGTAGCTGAGCTCAGCACTGTAACTCAATAAGTACCCTGGTGTAGGATTAGATGAAAAAAAGTATTGGGATCTGTATACATGTCTCAATAGATATTGTTATATGAAACTGTTCCATTCAATGTAAAGATGTATTCCTTTAAAAAAAAATATTATATAATAATTGTTTTATTTATTTATTTTTTTCTTGTTTATCTTTATTATTTTTTATTTTTTATTATATAATCATTATTATTTAATCACAACGTCTTGATTATTGATTTATACTTTTACTTTTTTTTTCACTCCCTTACCTTCCCAAAAATAAATCAAAAACAGTAGCATATATAAATTATCCCGGAATATCTGTACAATGTTTGTGATAAGTCTGATTTGTATTTGAAGTGCTGTTGTACCTTAGATAATATGCAATGCTTCTCATAAAAATATTAAATAAAAAGAATAGATGGTCATCTATGTGTGGAGCCACAGGAGATAGATCTTAATGAATATCTCTCATTACCGCAGTACGGTGGTGTAGCGGTAGAGATACTGGCTTACAGCACCAGAGACCCAGGTTCGACCCTGACTATGGGTGCTGTCTGTACAGAGTTTGAACATTCTCCCTGTGATCTGCGTGGGTTTTCTCTGAGATTTTTGGTTTCCTCCCACACTCCAAAGACATGCAGGTTTGTAGGTTAAATGGTTTAGTATAACTGTAAAAATTTCCCTTGTGTGTACTGTAGTGTAGTGCTAATGGTCGGCACGGACTCGGTGTGGCGAAGGGCCTGTTTTCGTGCTGTACCTCTAAATTAAACTAAACTAAACATTTTTTATCATGAAGACATTTATAGAAGCTAAAATGTTAAAGGAAATGAAAAGTGATGGCTTGGAACATAGCCACGTTACAAAAGAACTGGAGACGTGCAGATTCAATTTAAGTTGGACAAGTGTGATGAATTGCACTTTGTTAAGTTAACCCAGGGTGGGATATACACAGTAAATAGTAGGGCCATGGAGCACGTTGTAGAACAGAGAATCCAACTGATGCAGGTACGTAGCTCCATGAAAGTGGAGATAGGGTGGTGAAGAGTGTGTTTGGCAGGCTTGCATTCATCAGTCATAGCACCGAGTACAAGAGTTGAGATGTCATGTTCCA
This sequence comes from Okamejei kenojei, assembly GCA_035221665.1. Classification (NCBI taxonomy): domain Eukaryota; kingdom Metazoa; phylum Chordata; class Chondrichthyes; order Rajiformes; family Rajidae; genus Okamejei; species Okamejei kenojei. The sequence goes on from CM069133.1 coordinate 14,447,850, forward strand.
TGTGTAGGAAGGAACTGTAGATGCTGGTTTACACCGAAGATAGACACAAAATGCTGGAGTAATTCAGCGGGACAGGCAGCATCTCTGCATAGAAGGAATGGGTGACGTTTTTGGTCGAGACCTTTCTTCAGGCCCCAAAACGTCACCCATTCCTTCTATCCAGAGATGTTGCCTACCCTGCGAAGTTACTCCATCATTTGATGTCATGTTACAACTGTACAGTTGTTAATGAGCTCGTATCGTATGCAGTGCTGGTCGACCAGCTATAGGAAGGATATTATTAAGCTGAAAAGAGTGCAGAGAAAATTCAAGGGATTATCACTGGGACTGAAGGGTTTGAGTTATAAGACGAGGCTGGCTAGGTGGGATTTTTTTACCATAAGCAAAAGAGCTTCAGCAATTACCTTATCGATGAATATAAGATGAAAAGCCACAGTCTCTGGCAAAGGATAAGAAAGTTTAACACTGGAGGGCAGAGGTTTAAGATTTGATCTTGTCAAACGCCTTACAGGCCTTTGTAAACCATACTGAATGCACTGGCAAATTAATTGTCGTGAACCTGACAAGGTATAAACTGCAGTGAAAAACACAATAGGAAGTTAAGAATGTTGATTGGATTAAAAGATTGCAACTTTAATTTTGTCTAAACATTTAAAATGGATAAGGGGGATACATTGCCCGCTTCAGTGTAACTCTAATGGAAGTAGATGTCTCATCTGACTTTATGCCAGTAAGCATTGTTTTGTGTGGGAGTAATTTTGAAATAGTGTTAACGTGATGCAAAATTAACAGCCAAAAGAATCACCAACCACCCAGTAGACTTTATGAATGTCTGCTCCCATTGGGGAGTTTTTAAAATTGAAATATAAGATGCCACTGCAAAAGTCATCATCAGCATCCTCCGTAACTGCCTCCTCATTGGAGTAATTATTTGTTTATTGAAGGACACAAGAGAATAGGGCTTACATTTAATGTTCAGAAATTAAAGCTCCTCTACCAACCTTCTCCGCACCCTTCATACAACAATACCCTCAGACAATATAGGTGAATGATAAGAATCAAGGAAATGCTGAACACTTCCCAATCCACGAGCATCTCCCAATTCTGCCAGTTCTCTCTTGCCTTCATTCTCTTTCCAAAGAACGTAGGTATGGATGATGAATGTCTCCAATGCTTGCAGCGAGTAGAGTTTCTATGGTGTCCAAATCTTATCACCGACAATATTCTCCTTCAATCCACATACCGTTAGTCAGCCAAACTCTTAACATTTGAAATGGCATTTAGTCATTGGATGTGTCTCATCCTGGTCACTCTCTCCTCTTGCATCTCCCATAGGCAGGAGGTATAGTAGTTTGTGAACACATACATTTTGATTCAGGAACAGTTTCTTCCCACCTGTTATCAAGCAACAGAATGGTCCTCTCATCAGATAGAGTGCAGTCCTGACCTCCCATCTACCCCATTAGAGACCATTGAACTATCTTTAATAGTAAGATTAAACGAGAACTTACCAGTTCGAAGTTTGATCGTTATTTTATGAGGAGTAACGATGAGGGATTACGTGAAGAACCCCGCCTGGCGCTGGAAACGGCATACTTCAAAGCAGCGGCATGAAAAACCCAGAACACAAATAGCCGGAGTAAGATAGTAAGGCTCATCATAGATTTAGAACTACCAGATGATCATTTATTTTATGAGGGTGGGGAGTGGAGGGCACGTAATCCCTCATCGTTCCTGTGCATCTTTGCTCGAGTGGCTCATCCTGTGCCATTCCTGTGAATGTATTTTCCTCATTAACAGAGTGATTTTCCACCTTTCAGTGTCTAGTTCCTACTGAATCTATCCAATTTTTAAACCATCTAGAAATACATTCCTTTATAACCATCAGTTTTTACTGAACCCAATGTGGTTTTTATGTGTAATAAGCAGTCTCATTGACACAGAGACTCTTACCTACTGCAACATTTTCATCAATGTTCACACACACACACACACAACTTAAAGCCGGCAGGATATGCTTATAGGTTTACCTTTGTTTCAGGTCTTCTTGGTGTGCTTTGTTTGGTAGATTCATAAACATATATGTTAATGCAATTTGTATCCACATGCAATTATAACGTAACATTTGCAATGTTTGCACTCTTATATTGATACTAAAGTTATCAGAATTATTATTTTCATGTTTAAGTTTTTTGAATCATAGATAGAGTTAGAGTCCATTTGTTAAGGCATTTCAAGATTGTTTATCTCCTGCCTTTATATTTTTACAATTTTGGACAATTATATATACATATACACATATATATATCATATATATCATATATATATATCATATATATATATATATATAATATATATAATATATATATATATATAATATACACACACATATAAATATTATATATATATATATATATATATATATACATACATATATATATATATATATATATATTTATTAACATTTACATATATATCCCTTTCCATATCGGGATATTATGAATGCATCTGATAACTTCTTGGTTAATATATTGTCCGTTTATAAGACGGTAACACTCTGAGCCCTATTATTGGCTCTATCAATTAGATACTTAGAAATGCAATCCACAAGGAATTCACATATATCTAATATGATAAAATAACTTTACTGTATATACAGACCTCCAATTTCTTATAACAAAATATTGTTTTTTAGACTTATTCCTGCAAATTGCAGGTATTACACTTCTTTATACATAATTATTTTATTGATATATTGTTATATTGGTTAACATTCATAGACTTCTTTGACCATCAGCTGTTGTGATGGTCTGGTCAACCTGTAGATAGTCAAATTCATATTTTCATGTCATGGAGGTTTTTTGTACAACAATAAATTACTGCAGGGTTTCTCAAACCTGGAGATCCCAGTGGGTGCAGCAGTATCCAAGAGCGAAGGGAGACAGGCAACGACCTAGGTCGAGACCCCTTTTTTGACTTCAATAAATTGCTGTCACTATGAATCATCACTAGCAGTTCAAAATCACACAATATTTATGAAACCATAAAGGACCCGTATTAGGCCACCAAAAATGCCTCTGGCAGTGTCCCGCTACATTTTCATCAGACACTGCCCTATTAACAAAAAATGAGGAACACAAAGAAATCTTTTCCTCATGTAATTGGGAGAAAAGCATCCACCTTCACTGCTCTTGGTTTACCCACAAGGAATATTCGAAAGATCGGTGATTTCATCTGTATGCAATCAGATTAATCGTAAGTAATCCATATTAAATGACAATATGTTTTTTCTCCCAAATTTGTTATCTTCCGATACCATTGTCTCTTCCTTAGAGATAAACAGGTGGACTAAACTTTAAAATATGCCACATCTGTTTACTTAGATAATCCCATGATTGTTATTTGACTTATCTTGTGACCCACAAGAAACATTTGAAAGATCAGTGATTTAATCTGTATACAACCAGATTAATCGTAAGTAATGCAAAATAATGACAATATGTTTTCCTCCCAAATTTGACCATTGTTAACATATGCCACAGCCGTGGTATTGTTCATCTTGATACGACATGGACAGTTCCATAATAAACAATTGATCTTTTAATCCATAACTCCTTATACTTCAACAATTAATACGAATGTTTGGAAAATTTCTTAGGACAAACCATTTATGTTCGCCTGGTATTATTGTCTGCAGTCCGAACAAGAGACATATCAATTATTGTTATAAGAATAAATAATATTCTTATCTTCACCCAAACATTCACAGAAGCTGTACATCATCTGTAACACTTGCTTCAGTTTGCAACAGCTGTTAATCTTATAGTTTTGAAGCAGCTTATGAACCTTTTTTACATTACTTTAATAATGATAACGTATCATTTGATATTTTGCATAAGCCTCTTCACAAGGCATACATATTCTTATAAACTTCTGTATTCCTTCTTTTGGAACTTTATTTATTTTTTACCTAATCCTAATGGAGGGACAAAGTATGTCAACAACAAATTAGACATATTTGTATCATGGAACAATTTTCCCCCTCTCTTATGGTGCTTGAATTACTTCTAAATTCAGAATAGTAATTTATAAATATTTTATTAATGCCTGAGCATATGCTTTATGTAATGGGTCAGGTCCTTACCCACCGCCAGGTTTGTAATGGCAGGCACTAATTTGCAGCTGCTCTTATCTCTTCCAATTTAAATGTAATCGAGATAACCCATGACCATGACCTCATTAGTGCAAGTGCTGATCTTTTATCTGTATAATTGTTCCTTCAGTATTCGGTTTAACAGCCTTGAACTGATTGTTTGGACAATGTTTTAACTTGCACAGCTTGACCCACTTTAATTAATTTCAAGCACCTGTAATATTGATTAACACTTTGTTAATCACAACAGTTTTTCCATGTTCTAGATGTTTCCATTTTCTTACACTGTGAAAGTGTAAATATAATGATGTTTTGTATGGTTTATACCATGAAATCTTTACACTGAGGTAATTTTATAATATACATGTACGTACCCCTTCTTATTAAAATTACTTTTGAGTGCAAACCTGAAATCAATTTTTAAAGTTTTTCTTATACAGGTGAACCAATCCTTCCTTAGTTATATTGGTTAACAATCATAATACACCTGTAATTCCCCATAATTGGAGATTTCATGAACTTATTTTGTAACCAGATGTTTGCACCTTTTCAACGTACTTCAAGCCTTCTTTCCCCAATTATATAGGTTTAGATAAGGCTATGTTTGGTTATACCACTTCTGCCATTGTTTTGATCCATTATCAAATCTTTCATTGGATCATAGTTTTTTCACCGCAAGTTAAAAGATCTTTGCCTTTGTTTTGATCCATTATCAAAATTTTTCATTGGATCATAGTTTTTCTCCCCAAAGTTTAAAGATCAGTAGTCTGTTCTTTTGTAATTAATATCTTTGATTTATCATAAGGCAGGTTTATTCTATAATAATCAGGAGTTTTAATATCCTGATTTGTATGATCTGCAAACCTATAGTGCAGATTCGGTAAATTATATATATTTCTTCCTATTGAGCTCCTACAACTGATGGCAATTTATTTTATTTTGAAAGTATTACTTATTTGCACCATTTTGAAATACTTTGAAATTGTATTTCTTATATCTCATATTATTTGAGACATGGATATTTTATAAACGTATTACCGTTGATATTTTAATAAAACATAAAAGTTTTATCGTATTCTTGAAGTTGGTGAGATACCATATAATTTAATGTTGGCAGCTAGGTTTTCTTCCATAGCCTCACCACTTCCTTTAGATATAGCAAAATCTTTTGCTATCTCAGGCACATCTGGCCTCACTTTTTTATTTGTGGTGTGCATTCATAATTCACATCACCACTTGCAGGTCTGTCTTTTGCAGCCCTGATCCACTTGGAATTATATCCAAAGAGACTTCCTCCACCCTTAAACCAGGGTTCAATTCTCAATTTGGCACATAACCATATTTTGTATATTCAAGCCCCTCAGGGTCTTTTTTGGGCTGTTTGGGTACTGTGACCCTTGTCTCTTTTTATATTTTGGAGTACTTTCTCCATATTGCGATTTTTATTAACTTTTTTAAAGTACAGCCTTTCTGTCTTTTAAAATTCCCTGCCAAAAGTTTGTGGAGCATTTTTACCTCTCTACCGTATTTTTAATGGTACCAGTATCGGAACCGGCCCCGTAATTAATCTCTCGTCCCGATCGCTGGGTAATTCCCCTGGGACGTATTCCCCTCCGAACCTACCGCGGTCGAGGAGCTGTCTGTGCAGCTCCTGCTTCTGCCGTCAGCATCAACATAATGCCCTTTCCAGCGCCAGGCGGGGTTCTTCACGTAGTCACTCACGTGACTCCGAAGTGAAATCGGACTTTATCGGACTTTATATTGCACTAAATAATATACCCTTAATCCTGTATCTGTACACTGTGGGCAGCTTGATTGTAGATCTTTTCTTTGACTCGATTGCAACAAACAAAGGTTTTTTATTGTACCTCCGTATACATGACAATAATAAACAAAACTAAACTTAAACTAAGTGATGATGAAATAACTCCAGTGGATAAATGTGAGGACGTTTTACCAACACACACTTGATTTCACTCGTCAAAAGTGTATAATTGTTTAAATATACCATCAATGGAACGATGAGATTCTTACTTTTTGCATCATTACAGGCACGTGTCAGACAGACACAAAACAGCATTAAGGTGAGAGGGGCAAAGTTTAAAGGAGACTAGAAATAGTGGACCCATTGGTCTCCTCAATGTGCGGTTGCAGGGGGGGAGGGGGGGGGGGGGGGGGGGGCGGCCTGTGGCATCACACATACACTTACCACCCACCCGTACACACACACACACTAACCACCCCCCTTGATATTATATAAATTATTCATTTGCTCCTTTTACCCCATCCTTTTACCTAATCACTTGGCATAGCCCCCAACTCGCAAGCGCGTCAAGAGAGGGAAGGGGGGCAAGAGAGAGAGGGTAGAGAGAGAGGGGGCAGAGACAGAGAGAGAGGGGCAGAGACAGAGAGAGAGGGGCAGAGACAGAGAGAGAGGCAGAGACAGAGAGAGGGGCAGAGACACAGAGAGAGAGAGGGGCAGAGAGAGAGGGGCAAGACTGAGAGATAGGGGGGGAGAGAGGGTGAGGTAGAGGGGATAGGGGAGGGAGGGTGGAGAGGAGGGGTGGAGAGAGAGGGTGGGGGTGGACAGGGGGGAGGGGAGGGGGAGGAGAGGAGGGGAGGAGGAGAGGGGGAGTGAGGGGGGAGGGGGGAGGAGGAAGGGGAGGAGGGGGAGGAGGGGGAAGGGGAAGGGGGGGGGGGGCAGAGGGACCAAGCCAATCAGCTGATTGTATTTTCATTGCATTTTCATTGCCTTTGCAGTTTCAAGTACAGGGCAGGCCGAACAGATTGCATTTTCATTCCACTTCCATTGCCAATGCAGTTTCAAACACAGGGCAGGCCAAGCCAAACAGCTGATTGTATTTAATTTCATTTCCATTGCCATTGCAGTTTCAAGCACATGGCAGGCCAAACAGCTCATTGCATTTTCATTTCATTTCCATTTCCATTGCAGTTTCAAACACAGGGCAGGCCAAGCCAAACAGCTGATTGTATTTAATTTCATTTCCATTGCCATTACTGTTTCAAGCACAGGGCAGGCCAAGCCAAGCCAAACAGCTCATTGCATTTTCATTTCATTCCCATTGCCATTGCAGTTCCAAGCACAGGCCAGGCCAAGCCAAACAGCTGATTGCATTTTCATTTCATTTCCATTGCCATTGCAGTTTCAAGCACAGGGCAGGCCAAGTCAAGCAGATTGCATTTTCATTTCATTTCCATTGCCATTGCAGTTTCAAGCACATGGCAGCCAAACAGCTCATTGCATTTTCATTTCATTTCCATTTCCATTGCAGTTTCAAGCACAGGGCAGGCCAAACAACTCATTTCATTTTCATTAAAGGCTAACATATCCTTTATTGCAGGTACATTGCAGACTCACAGTTCAGCTGATCCACAGCTTAGAATGAGAGTCATGGCCTCTTCCTCGCGATCATGCAGAGTGACTGAGTCATGCCCAGGCATTCGGGGTTTGGGGTTTTATAGTCCTCCCCCCCCCCCCCCCCCCCGGAAGGGACGTTATCTTCATCACAGTAATTGAAAGGCGAGGGGATTTCAAGGTTTTTTAAACACTCATAACTTTTTTTTTCATCGATAGGATAAATCCTCGGGGGCTGCTCAGTGGAGGACTGTGAGGAAAATGGCCAAAAATCATAGCGATATATGGTAGCATTTTTTCTAAAATCAATATACAGCGCAGACAGGAAGTGGTCAAGATGAGACTTTTAATTATATAGATAGATGTGCGGGGAATTATTTGTACACAGAGGGCGGTCAGTGTTGGGTTTGCTGGTGTAGGCAGATACGATTGTCGCAATTAAGAGACTTTTGGATGTGCATGGATATGCGGGAATATGCATTATGTGCAGGCAGATATGGGTTGATTATGGCATCAAGTTTGACACGGACACTGTGGGACAAACAGCCTGTTCCTGTACTGTACTGTTCTCTATTATACGTAAAATTATATTGTGGTTCAATTGCCACTGTTTACCCTCCAATACTGGTTTGACATTGGTCTGCTCTGAATCAATGTAAGTCAGGATTACTGCTCACAGCCCTCTCGAGTTGTGGGAAGACAAAATATTTGTCCTAACGTTGCTTGAATATCAATGAAATGTTAAATGTTACTGAAGAGCCATCAGTTCACTCACCTCTAGCTCTGTTAACATCATAATGGAGCATCCAATAACTTTTTAAACATTAAGACTGGAAGTGGTTATACTGTTGCTACTGTAAGACCTAAATGGTGGCCTCATGTTCAGCGGTGAAAACTAAGGTTAGTTTGGCTTCAATTGTACTGCATATTTTTGTATCACAGTCAAAAAGCTTAGGGTTTGCAATGACACAAATTGTTCAGTGATTCTCACCCAATAAAAGGAGAGGTCAACCTAATGCAGGCTCAAAACCACGAAGGATTTTAATAGCACAAACAGCAAGGAACAGTTGGATCCTTAAGGGGGAGTTGGTATCAAGATTTAGTTTGAAACATTTTAATTTTATTGATGTATCCTAAACAGGTCCATGCAGGAAAGGAATAAGGCTTCCTAAATTACATGACAGCGGATATTGTGCATCGTGAAATACCAGGACTATATTGCAATGGATTGGATTAAACAACCCACTGACTGTATCTTTTGGAAATTAATTGAACATTTCTGGATTCCATGTTCCCTCTTGGCTGTTCCTGGAGTCTCTGTCCACTCTTGAGGCTGTTCCAAGGGTCTAATATATCCCTTGATCTCTCCCAAATTATCTGACCACCATCTTTGCTAACTTTTGCAAGTTACAGCAATTAATAGAAATAAACATTTTTTTATCCACAAGTTTCCCCACAACCTATATTTTTCTGAAATTCATCTTGCAGTTTAGGTAGGATCATAGCGGTTGACAAAAGAACAAAGTACAAAGACTTTTTTTTGACTCAATAAGTTGTTATGATCGGGAAAACACTGCCCGAGAAAGTGGTGAACGCAGATTCAATTGCGACTTTCACCAAAAGGTTGGGTGTATCCTTGAAATGAGAGATTTGCTGGGCCATGGGGAAAGAGCAAGGAGATTTGAGATTACTTGATGGCTGCTTTAGAATTTTAAAAAACGTACGCAAGTTTAGAATATCCAAATAACCTACGGCAAGAATATCATGTATGGTCAACTTTTTGCATACCCCCTGAAAAGGGACTTTACCTGTCAAAACATTAGATTTGTGGACAGTATCTTCACAGCTGTTATCAGGCAGATGAATAATCCTACCACAACCAGAGAGCAGTGCCGAACTACTATCTACCTCATAGGTGACCCTCGGACAATCCTTGATCGGACTTTGCTGCTTTTGCCTTGCACGAAACATTATTCCCTTATCATGTATCCATACACTGTAAATGGCTCGATTGTAATTGTGTGTTGTCTTTCCCCCAACTGGTTAGCACGCAACAAAATATCTTCACTCTACCTCGGTACATGTGACAATAAACTAAACTAAACCAAACTAAATACGACACAAATCATTCTTGTTACATAAATCCAAGCAAATTGATGAATTAATTATTTCTTGGGAAGCATTTTTCTGGTGTTTTGGCATTTTAAATTGGATGTGGCTTGCAGAATCAAGTTCTACTTGCTAATGTTCATGTTTACCAGTGAAACCTTTCAATGTTATTGATGTTCTCAAATCAAGCCCATGCATGAAAACAAATTTCAGAAAACTCCTACACAATTTATCAACTGTTAATTATTTCAACAATTAAAGGGTTGACACATTTTCTCTCCTGTATCAAGGTTTGTAGGTGTAAACTACACTCCTGAAACTTAATCATAAAATCCAAGCTGACTCTTCAGTGGAATGCATGTTAGTGCTGCACCTACAGACTCTTCAGTGGAATGCATGTTAGTGCTGCACCTACAGACTCTTCAGTGGAATGCATGTTAGTGCTGCACCTACAGGGTACTTTATGATGAGAAATAAAAACACTTAAAACACAATTCTATCTTTCAAGTGGATATAAAAGGCTCTTGCCTAGAATCTCCTAATCTGATTATGGAATTTGGATCCATTAAACAACTCTCCCCCTCCCTCCCTCAATCAGTGTGAATGTCCAGGTATTTATGATATATATCGGTGAAGCTGCACTTGGAATATTGTGTTCAGTTTTAGTCACTCTGTTACAGGAAAGATGCCATAATCTGGAAAAGGTGCATAGGGGATTTACGAGCATGTTGCCAGGATTCAAGGGCCTAAGCTATAAAGAGAGGCTGGTTAAGCTAGAACTTGATTCCTTTAAGTGCAAGAGTCCGAGGTTTATATTTATTACTGTCATACATACCATGGTACAGTGAAAAGCTTTGTTTTGCACGCGGTCCAATCAAATCAGATAATGCAAATACAATCAAGTCAAACTGAAGTACAATAGGTAGAGTGAAGGGAAAGACAAAATGTGCACAATATAGTCCACAGCATTATATCAATCAATCATCAATCAAACTTTATTGTCATTTAGAAATACATCGATATATGCAATTCTAAACAAAATTCCGTTGCATTTAGCAACACAAAAATAAACAGAAGGATAAAATGGATAAAAAGATAAAATGGATAAAAAGATAAAATAGACAATGGTGGCAGCCCATTACATGGCATTCAGGAGTCTGATGGCTCGTGGGAAGAAGCTGTTGCAGAACTTTGATGTTCTGCTCCTTATGCTACGATATCTTTTGCCCGAGGACAGCAGAGTGAACATTCCATGATGGAGATGTGTGGGGTCCTTATTAATACTGCTGGCCTTAGACAAGCAACGTTTGCTCGCAATGTCCCCGATTGAGGGGAGAGAAGTCCCGATGATTTTTTCAGCCGTCCTCACCACTCTCTGCACGGACTTCCAATCGGAGGCTTTACAGTCCCCAAACCAGACAGAGGTACAGCTGGTCAAAATACTCTCTATGGTGCCCCTGTAGAAAGTGGTGAGGACGAGATAGGGGAGGTGAGCTCTTCTCATCCGGCGCAGAAAGTGCAACCACTGCTGCGCTCTCTTAACTATTGATGTGATGTTATTTGATCAGGTCAGACTGTTAGTGATCTGCACCCCCAGGAACTTAGTGCTACTGACCACCTCCACATCACTGTCATTGATGTGAAGTGGTGTGTGACTGTGCCAGTTTTTCCTGAAATCGAAGATGACCTCCTTTGTTTTTTCGACATTCAGGATCAGATTGTTCATATTGCACCAGTCCACCAGTTGCTTCACCTCCACCCTGTAAGCAAGCTCACTGTCGTCCTGGATAAGGCCCCCCACTGTTGTGTCATCTGCGTACTTCATGGTGTGGTTTGTACTAAACCTGGCACAACAGTCGTGGGTCATCAAGGTAACGGCAGTGGACTCAGGACACAGCCCTGAGGGGAGCCGGTGCTCAGAGAGATGATGTTAGAGGTGTTGTTTCCAACCCGCACTGTCTGGCGTCTGTCAGTGAGGAAGTCCAGTAGCCACTTAACACATGGGGGTGCTGAGGCCCAATGGACCCAGTTTGCTTATCAGGTGCTGAGGGATGATTGTGTTATAGTTCCAGAATCAAAGTTCAATGTCGCAATGAGGAAGATGAGAATTGGACTTGAGGCTTATGGAAGAATGATTCAGTAACCCGATAACAGAGAAGAAGAAGCTGTTCCTGAGTCTGGTAATACACGCTTTCAAGCTTCTGTATCTTCTTCCCAATGGGAGCGGGTAGAATAAGGAATGATTAGGGTGGAAAAAGTCAGCGGTTATGTTGACTGCTTTCCCGAGGCAGTGTGAAGTGTAGATGAAGTCAATGGCGTGGTGTCTAGTCCATGTGATGGAGTGAGAAGCATCCAAAACTCTCTGCAATTTCTTGCCATCTTGGGCAGAGCTGTTCCCAAACCATCTTATACAGGTACATGAAATCATTAAGGGATAGATAAGAAGACTACCAAGAGTATTTTTCCCAGGGTTAGGGAACCAAGAACGAGAGGGCATCGGTTTAAGATGAGAGGGGAAAGATTTAAGAGGAATCCGAGCGGCAACTTTTTTACATAGACGGTGGTTGATATATGAAACGAGTTGCCAAAGGAAGTAGTTAAGGAAGGTACAAAAACAATATATTAAGAAAGCATTTGGACAAGTATATAGATAGGAATGGTTTAGAGGGATATGGGTCCAACACAAGTAAATTGGACTAGCTTACATGGGACATCATGGTCAGCATGAACAGCAGAAGGGCCTGTTTCTGTGCTTGATGCTATCATGACAATGACCTCTAATTTGATGAAGAGTAGGTGAGTTATCCCCCCGGCCCCGACCAATATTTTTCCCTTGACCAATATCCATCACCATATTATTAGTGTGAAGCTGTCTGACCCGCTGAGTGACTCCATATATTTTTCCGTCTATCTCCCGTTTAAACCAGCATCTGCAGTTCCGTCCTAGACCATATTATTAGTTACATATCTCTCTGCTGTTTGTGATTATTGCTACATGCAATTTTGCTGTTACATTTCCCTATTTTACTGCAATGAATGTTCTTCATAAATTACTTGATTATTAACAAAATCATGCATTTGGGGGATCAGGGACTTGCTGGCAAGGTGTGTAAAATTCTTTGAAATGTTCATTATCATTGGCGCATGAAAGAAAATGAAATTAGTCTCATTAGATAGAGACTAATGGAATTGTTTGAGGAGAAGGCAAAGACTATACGGGGTGAATAGATTCCTTCCATGTTCTTAGAAAATATATTATGATAAATATATGAAACGTGGTCAAAGATTCTCTACTAATGCAAGCTCTTTATTCCTATAACATGTACTCAATATTCCAATAACCATTTTCTAAATGTTAATGGAATTCTGACGAGGAACTATGATTGAAGGCAAAAACAAAATATTATCTTTTACATTATTTCTTGGAGATTGTGCTTCAAAACCATTTTGAATCTTAAATTATATTCATTCAATGTGATATACCATGGAATTACAGAAAAAAAGTATGCAGCAACAGTATTTATAAATTGTTATAGTATTTATTCCCATAAAATTCTCTCGATTAATTTTTTCCAGTCTACATCAATTGAACAGAAGCAGTGTTTGGTCCAAGAAAGATTGAAAAAAAAATCAGAAATATAACTGCCTTAGGGTCTTTATTTCTGAAAATCTTATTAATGCAGCTTTGAGCATATTGCTGTGGTCGAATTTTGTTTCTTCTGTTACCCTTATAATTTTCACTGAAATATATAACTTATTAACCATGGGACAAGTAGGAACATCAACAAATGCTATTTTGTCTAAACACCAAAGTGCATTATTGGATCCTTTAGGAGCTGGACTAAGTCTCTGAATGAGCTCTTTATAAAACCTTCAATGCTGTGATCTAAGCATTCCTGATGGTACATGATTTTAGCTGAGATGTATTGCCATTGGCAGAAATCCGCTTTTTAATAATTTGATACTTTGCCTTAGCTAAAGCAGCCTGGATTAAGGATGCTTACCAAACTCACCATCTGCAATCCTTGTCCACCCACACTTACCTGGGTCAGGTGTGGAGAACTGGAGGAACGGCCTTTCCACCCATAAGAGTTCAGCATAGACACTGTGGCGTAGTAGTAGAACGACTGCCTTACAGCGCCAGAGAACCGAGTTCGATCTTGACTCCACGTGCTGTCTGTTACAGAGTTTGTACGTTCTCCCCGTGGGTTTTCTCTGAGATCTTCGGTTTCCTCTCGCACTCCAAAGACGTACAGGTGTGTAGATTAATTGGCTTGATATAAATGTAAAGTTGTCCCAAGTGTGAGTAGGGTAGTGTTAATGTGTGGGGATCACCAGTCGGCGCAGACTTGGTGGGCCGAAGGACCTGTTTCACACTCTGTCTCTAAATTAAACTAAAACCAACCAAGGCAAAACTGGGCCTGGATGGTAACTGAGCCTCAAACAGTATGGTGCTTAGGGCCTGCTCCTGCAATGGTCTGTCAGTCTTTGAAAGAAGTTTAGTTACATTTATTATTGTCATGTGTAGATGGCTACTCAGTGGGAGGTCTTTTTAAAGATTTTTAATATCTTTAATAAAATTATTTAAATTTTAGTAAATTAAGTAATAAGTACAAAAAATATTTTTATAAATAAAATAAATGTGTGGCAAAATAGCGCAGCTGGTAGAGCTGCTGACTCATAGCACCAGAGACCAAGGTTCGATCATGACCATGGGTGGTGTCGGTAAACTCTCTATGACTGCGTGGATTTCCTTGCGTTCCCTCTCACATCTCAAGAAAGTGTGGGTTTGTACGTTAATTGATCTCTGTAAATTGCCCGCAGTGTTTCAGGAGTGGACGGGAAAGTTAGATGAATGACAATTGTGAATCTGTGGAATTCTCTGCCGCAGAAGGCAGTGGAGGCCAATTCACTGGATGTTTTTAAAAGTTAGATTTAGCTCTTAGGGATAACAAAATCAAGAGATAATGGGGAAAAAGCAGGAATGAGGTACTGATTTTGGATGATCAGCCATGATCATATTGAATGGCGGTGCTGGCTCAAAGGGCCGAATGGCCTACTCCTGCACCTATTTTCTATGTTTCTATGTTTCTAACACAGAACTGGTGTGAACGGGCGATCAATAGTCGGCGTGGACTCGGTGAGCCGAAGGTCCTGTTTCCATGGTGTATCTCTAAAATTATAAACTAAATAACTAAAAATAAATGAAAACACCTAGAAATGCTTAATAACATTAAAGTAAATTATGTCAAAAAAAAATAAGCATGCATTTATCGCCAAACCTACAGGCTGAGAATGCCCACTCAAGGGAATGGGAATTCTAATCAGACCTCAGGGCTGCTCGCTGCCATCTACAGTATCTCGCAGTTCATTGTCAGCCCCATAGCAGAAGTGTCCACGTCGCGGGGCTGGGAACTTGAAGTGTCCTGAACTAATTCTGCTACCACCATCATCTATTGCAACAAGTGATGGCTCCCACTGATTATCGCCGGAAGCTTGCTTCCTTTTCAGGACAGACGATGACAGCGATGTCAACATCTGAAACATGGAAGATGGACACGAAAGAAGAAGTTCATTGTCAACTCCAGCACCTTTGCAGAAATTCAGGATTTACTTAGGTGGGAATGGTTGACTATCAACGCTTCATTTTGGGTTTGACCCATCGTAATAACCTGACAAGGTCATTATTAGACATTAATGAATCTAGGTATTGGGGAAAAACACAGTTATTGTGATTGCTTCTTGCTGTCTCAATCCACCATGAAATAAGTACTAAAAATGTTTTTATGAATATAGTAAAAGGGTAAAAAAAAATAGTGCAGCTGGTAGAGCAGTTGCCTCATAGTGCCAGAGACCCAGGTTCAAGTTGGTACTTTTTTCTGTTCAGATGACTGTAAAAGGATGTGCTTTTGGGAGATGAATATAGGGTGTTAGGAGATAAATTGAAAAATGGGTCCATGAAATTAGTTATCTCTGCATTATGTCCAGTGCCACACAGCAGAGAGAACAGAAATAGAAAGATAGGTGAGATCAGCATATGGCCAGAGGGATGGAGTAGAAGAATGAGATTTTGATCTGACAAGCATTTGTTCCAGTTCTGGGGAAGATAGTTTCTGAAGAAACTGGATGGACAGGCAAAACCAGTTGTCTTTGAGGGTCTTTGATTAGTTTAGTTTAGAGATACAGAGTGGAAACAGGCCCTTAAGCCCACCGAATACCACCAGCCATTGACCACCCATTCACCCTAGCTGTATTTTATCTCATCCACTGACCATCCATTGTGGGCAATTTTACAGAGGCCACTTAACGTTGCTACTGCTGTTGGGGAAAGTTTAAACCTGAAGGTCAGGGGACTCAGTCAGTGAGCATTCGGTCTGATCGTGAGAAACTTAGGTCTGAAACTACTTTTTGAACAGTTGGAATTACAAAGGATTGAGTACAGATTTGGCTAAAGTGGGCTGGGCAATTAGAAAGCTTGCAGGTCAAACCATAGACAAATAGTGGCGGGCATTTGAGATAATTCATAACACAATCAAAATATATTCCATTGAAATATATCGCAGGCAATAGACCTATTATGGATACCCAAGCACGTTAAGGAAGGTGCGGCTAAAGAAAAAAGTCCATAAGGTGCAAAAAGATTAGTATTATGCCTGAAGGCTGAGATAAATTGAGTAAAAAAATAATCAAAATGGAGAAAACAATCTTATGAAGGCAACTGTGAGAAACGTAAAACTGGGCTTGTATTCACTGGAATTTGGAAGGATGAGAGGATCTTATAGAAACATATAAAATTATTAAGGAATTGGACAAGCTAGATGCAGGAAACATGTTCCTGATGTTGGGGGAATCCAGAACCAGAGGCCACAGTTTAAGAATAAGGGGTAAGCCATTTATAACTGAGATGAGGAAAAACGATTTCACCCAGAGAGTTGTGAGTGTATGGAATTCTCTGCCTCAGAAGGCAGTGGAGGCCGATTCACAGGATGCATTGAAAAGATAGTTAGATAAAGCACTTAGGGCTAGCAGAATCAAGGGATGTGTAGGAAAGAACTGCAGATGCAGGTTTAAATTGAAGGTAGACACAAAGTGCTGGAATAACTCAGCGGGTCAGGCAGCATCTCTGGAGAGAGGGAATGTTTCGGGCCCAGACTCATGTCAGGTGAGGGGTCAGGACAAAGATAGAATCAAGGGATATGGGGAGAAGGCAGGCATGGGTTACTAATTGTGGATGATCAGCCATGATCACAATGAATGGTGGTGCAGGCTCGAAGGGCCAAATGGCCTCCTCCTGCACCTATTGTCTATGTTTTCTATGTTTTCTATGACTAGAAAACATTTCCTAAATTAATAAAAAGGGAGCGGATGGTTAAAGTGATCTCTAGGTCCCCTAGAGATGAGGCTGATGAAATACAGTGTGGAACAAGGAACAAGGAAACGGCAGATGAATTAAACATATATTTAGTATCAGTCTAAATGATTGAAGATACTACAAACATTTAATTATTATGAAAAAATATTTACAAAGGAATAATTAAGTTCCATAAAAACCAGAAAATTAGACTTTGGGAAACGAAGACTAATAAATCCCCTGACTCCCAACATCTGAAAATAAAATCTGGTCACAGGGATAGTAATGGATACACTATAATCCTGCAATAAAAAAAATCATTAGATTCTGCAAAGGATTAACAATCCGCTCTTTAAAACTGATAGACAGTAAAATGTAAATAAATATAGACCAGTTTGACTAACATGTATCGTGCGAAAAAAAATCAGAATTGATTATTAAGGAGATAATAGGAAAGTCATAATTTGAACAAACGGTCAGCATGGCTTCAGAAAGGGAAAATAATATCAGACAAACAATTAAAAGAGTCCTTTGAGGAAGTGTCAACCAAGGTGAGTAGAGGGAGCTAATAGGTATAATATATTTGGATATTATCAAGTCTGTGGACAAGATGCCATGCAAAAACGTTCCTTTTGTGGATACATTTCATGGTATTTGAGGTAAAATATTTACAGAGATGTTGGATTGGGTGATTAACAGTAGCAGCAAGTAGGGTTAAGGGACTCATTTTCTAGTTGACAGCCAGTACCCATGGAAGGAGATGCACAGTGACCAGTGAGGGCTACTACTGTTTACATATGTATTAATGATCTAAGAAAGCATGGTAGCCAAATGTTTGTACATTGTAAGATTGGGGGTGGAATACGTGAGTGGGTGGATACAGGATAGACAAGCTATAAGATGCGTAAAGATTATTTGTAGAGAGATATTAATGGGTGGAGAGATATTAATTAAGCTGTTCATTTTGCAGGTTAGATTAATTTAACAGATGTACTTTGAGATACAGCGTGAAAACAGGTACTTCGGTCCACCAAGTCTACACTGACCATCGATCACCTGTTCACACTAATTCCACGTTATCCCACTTCCACAACCACTCGCTACACACTCAAGGCAATTTACAGCATTCATTAATCTTTAAACCCGCACGTCTTTGGGATGTGGGAAGAAACTGAAGCACCGCAAAGAAACCCATGTGGTCACAGGGAGAACGTGCAAACTCTACACAGACAGCACCCGAGGTCAGAATCGAACCCAGGTCTCTGGCGATGTGAGGCAGCAACTCGGCAAGCTGTGCCATTGTGCTGCTTATTGTGAGCAAGGTTGCAGAAAGCAAGTCTTGGGTGCCTTCGTACATGAAACATAAAGCATAGAGAAGGAATGGTATTGGATCTAATCTTTGGGAATTTGGGAATGTCTCTGACATAGGGAGGTGCAAATGGGAGAACATTCCCTATTAACATAAGTGCCAATGGGAGAACATTTCAGTGATCATAATTCTGGAGAAGAGCAAAGATAGACCCGAAATTAAAGACCTGAAGTGGAGTAAAGCTAATTTCAATATGAACAAAACATGATCTGGCATAAATGTACTATCAGCAACCACTTTCAGGTTAGTCAACCGGGAACCAGCAGGCATTTGGTCAAAAATTAAATAGTGCTTATTCCAGGCCGATGTGTTCCCAAAGGGGTGGAGGATAACATCAACAAGGTAAAGAAATGCTAAGGGGTATTAAGGGTTAGATAAAGGAAAAAAAGAGGTAGCTTATGACAGGTTTAGAGAACTGAAAACAGGCCTCTCCTTCCAGGCGAATAGAATATGTCGAGGGCACTCTAAAAAGTAATTGGGTGGATGAAGAGGAGGCACGAAATAGTGGGCAAGATGAAGGAAAATCCTGTGTTTTATGAGTAAATTAAGGGAAAGAGGGTAACCAAATATTCTCCAAAGAGAAGGACATTATAGATGGAGACTTTGGTGAGGGAGATCATGCAATTCTACAAAAAATTACCACCAATAAAAAGAAGAGATATCTGTGGGCTTAAAACTCTGGGATATGATTAGATATTTCCTGGGTGTTATGAGAGGCAGGCAAGGAGATTGCTTGAATAACTCATGTTCATAGGTTCTACGAGCAGAATAAAGCCATTTGGCCTATCCAGCTTACGCCATTCAATCATGGCTGATCTATCTTTCCCTCTCAACCCCATAACCCCTGTTAACCTTACTGTCAATCTCCGCCTTAAAAATATCCATTGACATCCTCCACAGCCGTCAGTGGCAATGAATTCCACGGATGCAATACCCTCTGACTGAAGAAATTACTTATCATCTCCTTTCTTAAGATACGTACTTTTATTCTGAGGCTGTGGCCCCTGGTCCTACTCTCTGACTAGTGGAAACATCCTCATCATAATTGATTGAACTTTTAGAGAATGTGACTAAGTGTGCAAATGTCTTCTTCATGGACCAGTAAGGTCCTTGACTGGTCAAAAAGCAAGAGCTTAGGGGAGCTCTATACAGTCAAAAATGCTTAGTAGCAGGAAATAGAATGTAATAGTGGAGAGTTGTTTTTTATATGACTGAAAGCCTGTAACCAATACCATACTCTAGACACCAACTGCTGAAATATTTGAGAAACATAGATGGTTTGATAGTAAGACAAAGACAAGACAAGACAAAGGACATTTACTGTCAATTGGTGTAGTGAAATTTGAGTTGGCATTTGCAGCACACCAATAAAAATAAAACACAACATTAAAGAATTTAACATTGAATGTAAAAACATCCCCCCACAATGGTTCCCACTGTGAGGGAAGGCAACAGAGTCCAATCCTCTTCCTCTTGTTCACCCATGGTTGGGCCTATTGAGGCCTCCGCAGATGCCGTAACGGCGGCCCGATGTTACAGGCCCTCTCGCCGGATGATGGAGCGGCATCGGGAGAACACTCTCAGCGGCTTGGAATGTCTGGAACAGCCGTTTCCCCCCCCACCCCCCCCCCCCCCCCCCGGAGACTGCGGCTCCCGAAGTCCACAGGGCCGCGCTGGTTGGAGCTCCAACACTGGCGATCTTGGCGAGAGATCCCAGGCTCTGCGGAGATTAAACCCAGCGCCGCCCGCAGTAGGAGTCGGCGGTCTCAGCACTCCGGAGCTTACCACACGGCGACCCGGCCAAGGCATCGCCCGCGCCGCGATGGTGCTTCAGCGCTGTGCCGCCACCGAAGCTGAGGTTCCGGCCGATCCCGGCAGGAAACGCCGCTCCAGTCCCGTTGGTAGGCCGCGAGGAAGGGGGAAGATGCGGCTCGGAGGAAAGTCGCATCTCCGACCAGGTAGAGACTGAGAAATACAGTTCCCCCCTTCTCTCACTGCCCCCCCCCCCCCCCCCCCCCATCCCCCACATAAAAAGACTAGACCTCCAAAGCAAAAACTTTCAACACTCTAAAAATGTAAAAAAGGGTGAAAGGCCAAACAGCTGCAGGCAGGGCAGCCATACTCGATGGCCACCCCACTCCGCGAAGTAAGTTTAAAGATGCCAAGATCAGCAAGCTTAAAGATCAATATGGTCACCTAAGTGTAGAGCCACAGGGAGATGTCCATCATCAAGTTCGCTGACGACACCACTGTTGTGGGACGTATCACTGATGGGGATGAGTCGGAGTACAGAAGAGAGATCGAGCAACTGTCCATATGGTGCCAGCACAATAACCTGGCTCTCAACACCAGCAAAACCAAGGAACTGATTGTGGACTTTGGAATGAGTAGGATGGGGACCCACAGTCCTGTTTATATCAACGGGTCAATGATTGAAAGGGTCAAGAACTTCAAATTCCTGGGCGTGCACATCTCTGAAGATCTCTCCTGGTCCGAGAACACTGATGCAATTATCAAGAAAGCTCACCAGCGCCTCTACTTCCTGAGAAGATGACGGAGAGTCGGTCTGTCAAGGAGGACTCTCTCTAACTTCTACAGGTGTACAGTAGAGAGCTGGCTGACCGGTTGCATCATGGCTTGGTTCGGCAACTTGAGCGCCCAGGAGAGGAACAGATTACAAAAAGTAGTAAGCACTGCCCAGTCCATCATCGGCTCTGACCTTCCTTCCATCGGGGGGATTTACCGCAGTCGCTGCCTCAAAAAGGCGGGCAGCATCATCAACGACCCACACCATCCTGGCCACACACTCATCTCCCTGCTACCTTCAGGTAGAAGGTACAGGAGCCTGAAGACTGCAACAACCAGGTTCAGTAATAGCTACTTCCCCACAGCCATCGGGCTATTAAACCTGGCTCGGACAAAACTCTGAACATTAATAATTATCTGTTATTTGCATTTTATCAGTTCATTTATTCATGTGTGTATATATTTATATAATGGTATATGGACACACTGATCTGTTTTGTAGTCAATGCCTACTATGTTCTGTTGTGCTGAAGCAAAGCAAGAATTTCATTGTCCTATCAGGGACACATGACAATAAACTCACTTGAACTTGAACTTGAACTAAATATTTCTCATCTGTATTTCCCATGGAGAAGGGTATGGATGCTGAGTAACTTGGAAAGGTTACCAGTGATGTTTTGAAGACATTACAGAAGAGAAGACACTGGAGGTCTGAAGATAAATAAAGGTACGTTATTTTACGTTTACAACATTTAACTGATACACAGGCAGGTGCATGGATAAGAACGGTTTGGAGGGATCTGGTTCAGGCGCAGGCAGATAGTACTAGCTGGATTAGACAACCAGGTCGTCATGGACATGCGAGATCGAAGAGCTCCATGCTCTGTAGCTCCATGAGCCTATGACATAAAGTTTGGTGTGGTTAATTGTGAGGAAGGTTACTTTCACCCATGGGATGATATTGATCACTTGATAGGATAAGCCAAATTATGCCACTTAGAATTTAATCCCAAAATATATGGGGTGGTACATTTTTGGAGAACCGATAATGTTCAGCTGTACATAACGCATGGTCAAGCTCTGGAAAGAATTGAAGAACAGAGGGACATTAACCTATACCTACTAGGATTCCTGAAGATGGACAAGGTGTTGGAGAGGACACATGGGATACTTGTCTTCATTAGCTGGGTTATGGAATGTAAGAGCAAGGAGGTTATTGTACAACTCTATATGCATTAGTTAGGTCTCATTGGAGAGAGACCCATAGCGGAGTGTGTTGTTCTATACTATAGGAAGGTTGTCATTGCACTGTATAGGAAGGAGATTAATTCGGATACACCTGTGACAGAGTATTTCAATGATGCTGCAGTTGAAATACTACAGTATGTGACTACACTATGAAATACTATGAGGGACCCAGTTTGAGCAGAGAGAGCAGAGAGGTATCAAAAGGTATGCAAAATGATTAGGCGCATAGAACGAGTAGATGATGAGAAGATTCTTCCCCTGACAGCATCATCCATAACCAGAGGGGATAGGTTTAAGTTCAGGGAAATTTAAGGAAGACTTTATTTTCACACAGTTTGTGGTTGAAATCTGGAGCGGGTCACGGAGGCTGATACTCTCGCATTGTTTATGAAATACACTTCACCCATGAATGGTTTTGGTCGTAATCAGACAGTATGTGGATGATTTTTGTGTAAGAAGGAACTGCAGATGCTGGTTTAAACTGAAGATAGACACAAGAAGCTGGAGTAACTCAGCGGGACAGGCAGCATCTCTGGAGAGAAGGAATGGGTGATGTTTTGGGTGGAGACCCTACTTCAGTGTTTTACCTGGATAGCACGTACAACACTGCACCTCAGTACATGCAAACCAATACCAATACTATTGTGTACAGATGACCACCTGAGACAGCATGGCATAGAAGATCACTAGTCAAGTACATGGTTCAATGGTTCTTGATTGTCACACGTACCGAGGTACAGTGAAATTATTTTTTTGCATACAGTTCAATATAGCGTTATTATACATAAGCACAATCTTAGATTAAGTATAAAGTGTATAGAAATAGTCCATGGAGACAATATACAAGTGTCACCAGTGTTTGGCGGATTAGTATGGATTGGTTCATGATGGCCAGCGTAGATGAATGATCAATCTATTGTATTATTCGATTATTCCAAGCACAGAAAGTGAGCATCGAGGTACAGCAGGAGAGATAGAGTTTGATTAAGGGTCTTGACCCAAAACATCACCCATCCTTTTCCTCCAGAGATGGTATGTTAGCATTCATAGCAAAAGGATTTGAGTATAGGAGCAGGGAGGTTCTACTGCAGTTGTACAGGGTTTGGCGAGATCACACCCAGAGTATTGTGTGCAACTTTGGTCTCCCAATCTGAGGAAAGACATTCTTGCCATAGAGGGAGTACAGAGAAGGTTCACCAGACTGATTCCTGGGATGGCAGGACTTTCATATGAAGAAAGACTGGATAGACTCGGCTTGTACTCGCTGGAATTTAGAAGATTGAGGAGGGTTCTGATAGAAACTTACAAAATTCTTAAGCTAGATGCATGCAGGAAGACTGTTCCCAATGTTGGGGAAGTCCAGAACAAGGGGTCACAGTTTAAGGATGAGGGGGAAATCTTTTAGGACCAAGATGAGAAAAACATTTTTCAACAGAAAGTGGTGAATCTGTGGAATTCTCTGCCACATAAGGTAGTTGAGGCCAGTTCATTGGCTATATTTAAGAGGGAGTTAGATGTGGCCCTTGTGGCAAAAGGGGATCAGGGGGTATGGAGAGAAGGCAGGTACAGGATACGGAGTTGGATGATCAGCCATGATCATATTGAATGGCGGTGCAGGCTCGAAGGGCCGAATGGTCTACTCCTGCACCTATCTTCAATGTTTCTATGCTGCCTGACCCACAGAGTTACTCCAGTACTTTGTGTTTATCTTTCTACACCGATTTATGAGATGTTGGTTAATATTGCAGAAAGAATGGAACATTAAAAAAGTAGGGAGGTTTCACTACTTCTGTACAAGGCACGGGTGGACGCTGGGGTGCCTGAGGAGGCTTAGTCACTGCGTTTAACCAAAACAGGGGTCAATTGGTTACGAGACAAGGCATTCAGGTGGAAGATGAGGCATGGTCTCAATGAATGGTGCACGTTAAAGGGAGTGTCCTATTGACTTATCATGTCATTATTGCAGACCGTTCAGAGGTGGTCTGTTCCACTTTATGACGCTGGGCGTGGAAAGATTGTGTTTTGCGAAAAGGTGGAATTTATGCTCATTGAAGCTGAAAAGGACGAAAGGTAATCTTACCTATCGGTGTTAGTTTTTAAGAGGTGTTGACAGTGTAAATTTGCATGGCGGTCCAGAGTATTAAAATGAGGGGGGTGGGGGGGGTACCCATTTAGGACAGAGATGAGAGGCTCAAAATGCTCACAGATGAGAGACTTTCCCAGTGGTTTTGAACTCGGATCTTCGGAGGAAATAGTAGAATACCAGCCTGATGATCTACCCGCTGTGACAGCGAGCACAGTGACAGTGTGTGGATACTCTCCCAAACGCGCCACTTTTGCTCCGTGTCTCCACCGCTAATAAATGAAGCAGGTTCAATGCGTTAATCCCGTTAACCGTTAGAAAAAATCTCGGTTTGCAGGAAGCAGTCGATCTGAAACTATCAAATGCTATTTACTCGACCTCTACACTGTGATGTGACTTGGGGGCGGTGATTGTAATCAGCTGGTTGGCGTGCATTCGCAGAAGTAACATTTTTAATGTGTCTTGATCGTCCTATATTCTATTTTATAAATACTATGTCTGGAGATTATCATAACCCGACTGCCTCGAAGTTAGAAAGTACAATGTAAGCACGTCTTTCTAATTGATATATATTCCAATTTGTTTCTTTTAATGCATTTCGATATATACCACTTCCTATCATACTTCTGCCTAGTGAGAAATGGTGTAACTGGATGGACACAAAGTGCTGGAGTAACTCAGCGGGTCAGGCAGCATCTCTGGAGATGGTGGCGTTTCAGCTCGGAGCACTTCTTCAGGTAGAAAATAGAGGGGAGGGAGCTGGCGGTAGGAGAAGACCAGAACAAAGCAGGGCCACCAACAGTTGACCAAGGAATGCGTAGGAAGGAAATGAAGCAGGGTCTCGACCCATTCCTTCTCTCCAGAAATGCACCCAATCCTTCTCTCCAGAAATGCTGCCTGCCCCGCTGAGTTACTCCAGCATTTTGATGACTATGGAAAGCTGAAGCCCATAATGGCCTATCGTTGGCCAGGCCTTGGTGATAACCAAGGGATCCAAGGATGCGAAGAGTGGATAGGACGACTAGGGTGGAGAAGGGGGGAAATGCTCAAAAGTGATTGTTTGGCCCATAAAGTCTACTTCGCTATTCAATCATGGCGGGTCTATCTTTCCCTCTCAACCTCACTCTCATGCCTTCTCTCCACAACCACTGATACCCGTGCTAATCAAGAATCTGTCATTAGCAGGGGACCGGGGGTCAAATGAGATGGAGGAACTGAGTGAAATCCAGGTTAGCCGGGAAGTGATGTTGGGTAAATTGAATGGATTAAAGGCAGATAAATCCTCAGGGCCAGATAGGCTGCATCCCAGAGTACTTAAGGAAGTAGCCCCAGAAATAGTGGATGCATTAGTGATAATTTTTCAAAACTCTTTAGATTCTGGAGTAGTTCCTGAGGATTGGAGGGTAGCTAATGTAACCCCACTTTTTAAAAAGGGAGGGAGAGAGAAAACAGGGAATTACGGACCAATTAGCCTAACATCGGTAGTGGGGAAACTGCTAGAGTCAGTTATTAAAGATGGGATAGCAGCACATTTGGAAAGTGGTGAAATCATTGGACAAAGTCAGCATGGATTTACGAAAGGTAAATCGTGTCTGACGAATCTTATAGAATTTTTCGAGGATGTAACTAGTAGAGTGGATAAGGGAGAACCAGTGGATGCGTTATATCTGGACTTTCAGAAGGCTTTCGACAAGGTCCCACATTAGAGATTAGTATACAAACTTAAAGCACACTGTATTGGGGGTTCAGTATTGATTTGGATAGAGAACAGGCTGGCAGACAGGAAGCAAAGAGTAGGAGTAAACGGTTCCTTTTCAGAATGGCAGGCAGTGACTATTGGGGTATGCTCAAGGCTCAGTGCTGGGACCCCAGCTATTACAATATATATTAATGATTTGGACGAGGGAATTGAATGCAACATCTCCAAGTTTGCAGATGACACGAAGCTGGGGGGCAGTGTTAACTGTGAGGAGGATGCTAGGAAGATGCTAGGAGGCTGCAAGGTGACTTGGATAGGCTGGGTGAGTGGGCAAATGTATGGCAGATGCAGAATAATGTGGATAAATGTGAGGTTATCCACTTTGGTGGCAAAAACAGGAAAGTAGACTATTATCTGAATGGTGGCCGATTACGAAAAGGGGAGATCCAACGAGACCTGGGTGTTATGGTACACCAGTCATTGAAAGTATGCATGCAGGTGCAGCAGGCAGTGAAGAAAGTGAATGGTATGTTAGCATTCATAGCAAAAAGATTTGAGTATTGGAGCAGGGAGGTTCTACTGCAGTTGTACAGGGTCTTGGTGAGACCACACTTGGAGTATTGCATACAGTTTTGATCTCCTAATCTGAGGAAAGACACTCTTGCCAAAGAGGGAGTACAGAGAAGGTTCACCAGACTGATTCCGGGGATGGCAGGACTTCCATATGAAGAAAGACTGGATAGACTCGGCTTGTACTCGCTGGAATTTAGAAGATTGAGGGGGGATCTTATAGAAACTTACAAAATTCTTAAGGGGTTGGACAGGCTAGATGCAGGAAGATTGTTCCCGATGTTGGGGAAGTCCAGAACGAGGGGTCACAGTTTAAGGATGAGGGGGAAATCTTTTAGGGCCGAGATGAGAAAAACATTTTTCACACAGAGAGTGGTGAGTCTCTGGAATTCTCTGCCACAGAAGGTAGTTGAGGCCAGTTCATTGGCTATATTTAAGAGGGAGTTAGATGTGGCCCATGCGTCTACAGGGATCAGGGGGTATGGAGAGAAGGCAGGTACGGGATACTGAGTTGGATGATCATATTGAATGGCGGTGCAGGCTCGAAGGGCCGAATGGCCTACTCCTGCACCTATTTTCTATGTTTCTATGAATCTCTGCTTTAAAAATATCCATTGACTTGGCCTTCACAGCCTTCTGTGACAACGAATTCCACGGATTCACCACCCTCTGACTAAGAAATTCCTCCTTCTCTCCTTCCTAAAGCAACGCAGGGGTTACTTAAAATTAGGAGCAATCAGCGTTCATACCGCTGGGTTGTAAGCTGCCCAAGCGAAATATGAGGTTGCGATCTGCCCATGGTGGCAGTGGTTCGCACCGGTTACAGACTTGGTGCAAGATCAGTCCTAAATGCTGCCAACTCCTACAGGAATGAGTGATATCATGTCTGGGTGGCAATTCCCGCCTTATGGTCTTTAGTCAGAGGGAAGAGGGCAAAAATAAAACTTGACGAGGTGGATAGTGTCAGAAGAGGCTTGTATCCAAACCACTCGGGATTTTCAATGGAGATAAAAATAGAAACAGCTTCCCGGTCCAAGGTAGGTGGGTATATTTGAGCTATAAATAGCCTTGGGCGGGAGAAGCGAATCAACCACAAATACCAAAAGACCTCCAACCCAACTAGGAAATACACCAGAGGGCGTCGGTTAATGTAAAGTACTCGCCGCTCTGCACCGAATATTCGGAGTGTTATTAATAACAGAGTGAATAATTAATAAAGGAGGGAAAGTAATATCGGATAAATAATACTGTTGCATAGGAAGGAACTGCAGATGCTGGTTTAAATTAAAGAAAGACTGGAGTAAGACAGCGGGTCGGGCAGCATCTCTGGAGAAAAGGAATAGGTGAGGTTTCGGGTCGAGATTGAACCACGTCACCTATTTCTGTCTCTCCAGAGATGCTGATTATTTCAGCTTTTCGTGTCTATAATATTGTTGCACTCGGTCGTTACGATCGTGTAACATTTCACCACTTTGCCTTTGACCAAAGTCCCGCACCTGTGTGTGTGTGTGTGTTTGTGGAATGGAAAGGGGTCGCAAAATTCTGAGCTTCTTCATGGCTAGGGTTAGATTTGAAGGGCTTTTGTTTTACACCCGAAGTTGAATTGGAGACGGTCTGTGTCGAATAAAAAAGCAAAATGCAACGCTCCTTCACCCCTGCCTGCATGAGGCTGCCCTCCAATCCACCCAATCCTTGCTCTGGTGGGTTTGTGCGGCTGTATTCTGAGGCAACAGCGCCTTCTGTCGCCAGTATCTATCTTTCAGCAAAGCACAGACCGACTGCTGCGGGGAACGATAGCGGCGAACGGGACACCTGGATGCGGCTCGCCACTCATCGCAGTTCGCCAGAAATCTTTTGCGTATTTTTTTTTTTTTTTTGTTTTGTTTTTTTTTTCTTTTGGAAGTCAGCAGACCATTGACAGATTTTTTTTCTCTCCGTTTTATTTCCTCGGGAAAGGTGGAGAGCGGTCGGTCTGGCGCTCCTTTGAGAAAGTCGCGTCTCAGTTGGAATAAACGCTAAATGCAATGAAAAGTTCGTTTGTGAGGGAAGTCGCACTCCCTGCTCAAAGGGAGCACTGTGCTGAAATATGAAGCGATTTCCTCTCACTGGGCAGACTGACTGGACCTTAAACCTCACTTCTTAGCGGCGCTGACTTTTGATATCTGATTTTTTGGCGCTTATGTCTTGTTTGACAGAAGCGCTGAACGGTCATTCAGCCGAACATAAGAGCCCAGTTACTTCTCTGAGTCAATAGGGAACATAAATCAGAGCCCACACACTATGAAAGGGCACCGAACCCACACGGAACCCCACCCGTTGTCAGGGCATGAAACCAACACAAAATAAACAGGCGGGGGGAGGGAAAGGGAAAAAAAGTCACTCCAAAACCACATTTGAACTCATAATGCACCCCAGTGTTCATGGCATGTCTGCCTCTGTCTCTTAAGTCCTTCCTTTCTTAAACTTACTTACCTCTTCTCCTTGCAAGCTGATTTTTTAAAAATATTTTTTTTACTTGCATGGGGTGATTATGGATTTGCATTAAAACCACATATCACACACTCTGTTTCCCCGCCGGTTGCTCGGTTGCACGTCCCAAAAAAATTATTTGATAAAGTTGACTTTATTCCTGGCTCCAGCCGACGTACGAAGCTATGTTATGACGTCGTGGCTATTTCCTCTTGGTGGGAAAAGTGTCTTCTTCCTCTATGGACCAAATTCTCCACCACCCGGAGCAACAAACGGACAGTCAGCAGTAACACAGGGTCCAGGAAGGTGAGCCCGGTCCAGGTCGCATCTGCACTTTTGCTGGGAATCCGCGACAGGCGCGAACAGACAAAGTTTAGCGGAGACCCCGAGAATTGTTTTCTCGTGTGTGTGTGTGTGTGTGTGTAATTTTGACAGGACTTCAGACAGGACTTCGATAGCTGTCAAGTAAGTGTAATCAACGTGATAAGAGCGGTGTTTTAAGGGGTTTACAGTAAAATGGATTGGTGATAAAACAGAGGGTGGGGTGGGGGTGATACACAGCGATGGTTCTTGGTTTTTTGGCTTAACAGGCCATTGAGATGCTGAATGGTAATTCGTGATTTTTTTAATCAAAAAATGACCGTCCTCGTGCCAAATGCTGTTCGCCT
Organism: Okamejei kenojei; assembly: GCA_035221665.1. Taxonomy (NCBI): domain Eukaryota; kingdom Metazoa; phylum Chordata; class Chondrichthyes; order Rajiformes; family Rajidae; genus Okamejei; species Okamejei kenojei. Next base: position 14,477,471 of record CM069133.1, read on the forward strand.
TTCGCGTTATGGCCAGCCATAAAATGAAACAACAAAAAAAGAGAGAATTAATTAAAACTTTGCGAGCGAATATTTTCGCTGGAAACTTGAGCAAAACACGAAATGCTGGAGGAACTCAGTGCGTCAAGTAGCATCTGGGCAAGGAAGACACAAAGCGCCGGAGTCACTCAGCGGGACAGGCAGCATCTCTGGAGCGAAGCAATGGGCGAAGTTTCGGGTGGAGACCCTTCTTCAGACTGGGGAAGGGCGAATGGACAGGCCACGTTCCGAGACAGGACTATTTGGACCTTTAGACTTTAGTGATACAGTGTGGAAACGGGCCCCTTCGCCCCCCCCCCCCCCCCCCCCCCCCCAAGTCCGCGCTGACCAGCGACACTAGCACCATCCTACACACGAGGGACAATTTACATTTTTAGTTACATTTACTGAAATTTACATTTTTAGACAAGTTACAACCAAAGCCTTCTTCAGAAAAAAAATCAGAGGTTTGAAGAATTGTCCGAAACAACTCCTGCCCATATTCTAGCCAGACCCACTGAGTTCCTCCAACATTTTGGGTTTTGAATGAAATTGGTAGGGTTGCTCTGATAGCCACCTTAGACTCGATTGGGCCGAACAGGTCCCGTGTCATAAGGAAATATGAAGCATTGTGCGGTTCTGCAGTGCGCCTGTTCACGCTGGATATCGGGGCCAGATCGCGCTTTCAAAGTTCGTGTTAGAAAACGAGAGGGGACATTCCAGGTTAGCAACTGAGATGAAGCATTTGTAGTGAAGATATGGGTATTTGTGATTGGTTGCTTATTTGGCCCATGTGGATTTTCGTTACCGAATTCCTTGCATAAAGCAGCCCTGCCCGGATCTGTCAGTTTTACAGAACTCAAAACATATTTATAATCTGTTGCCGTTTGACTCGTTTTAAATGAGAAACATTGTGATCAAAAATGCGACCTCGCTGAAATGGAGATACTGGTCGGTACATTTACCGCATTGTGTCATGTTACTTGTGGGTCCTCAAAGAGTGACCCAAGTGTTCCTCTGTGTCGCATGGCATTTTGCAGTCTAGAGCACTGGGAGTTTGAAGTCTGTTCACTAGGGGAACAAAATCATCAATCATCGATCTGACATCTAATTTTCCCCAAAACCAGCAACTTAATCGTGATCTCAGGGTTAAATTTAAAACGAATCCAGAAATCCCAATTTGAGAATCAGTGGAGATGTGGCAAGTGTGAAACTCCAATCCGCAGTTCTGCCTTGACCAAACACCCATTTGACTTGAACTCGTGAAGAAAAGCCCTTTTACGCGCGTACAAATAAATGATACGTGTTTACGGAGGGTTTTTTTTTCAAATAGTCCGCTCTTCCTCGCTTGAGGTGGTTGAGAAGACTGAAATAACAAGCTGTTAATTGGGCCAATTGCAAAAGTAGGGCGAGGCAGTTTGCTAAGCAAAATATTGTGCGAGCGGGGCGTGTGAGGGAATCCGGTTTGTTCATAATGCTCTCCCTTATAGAACTGAATGGGGAGTTTGTGAGATTGCAAATGTACGAGGAAACTTTATACGGTAGCCATGCGCCACCTACTGCCCATTGAAGCAACCTTTCTTTAAAATCAACTCCCCAGCATTTCAGATTTTTTTTTTCAGAATAAGTGAATTGTACCATTGTATTTAGATGCCTTCAAATTCCAAGGTGGGTGGTTTGCGCACTCTACAATACTCACTTTTCAAATACCGTAAGAAGGGTTTGTACAGAGCGTTAATATGACGAACACATCATTTTATTTATCATAGTTATCATCAGTTATCAGTTCTCTCTGACAACATGAATTGATAGATAACATCAGTTACCTCTCATTCCCCTTCACCTGACTGAAGTGGGGTTTAGACCCGACATGTCACCTATTCCTTTTCCCCAGAGATGCTGCCTGTTACTCCATTGAGTGACTCCAACTTTTTGTGCTTTATTTTCATTTTATTTTTAATTGGCTCCAACATGTGTATCCGTGCACGGGTGTATGTAGAAAGACAACGTGGAAACTCCCAAGCTTATTTATCACTGCTAAGACTATGTTGATGGTTGGTACATGAATTCACACAGCTGACTGCAATAAACATATACAAACTTACAGAACCCATAATTAATAGTATTTTAGTACCCAGTCGCAGTGTCAGCAGTAATCCCTGTACCAGGCATTGTACTTTGAATAGAGAATGTAGGTCCAAGCATAACACATGCCCTCGCGTTTATTAATGCAATACCATTTCTTGCAGTCATCTTTGGCATACTAGCAACTTCCAAAAATATATATATTCTTAAATAATGGGATATTGTAATTTTAATTAAATAGTTGGATCAGATACTGGAGCTGTTTGGCAAACTCAAGCTTTTTAATTTGATTCAGATGTAACTGGGCAATTTAGTCAATCAGATAACCTGCAAACTTTTCTGGAATGACCATTTTGCTGGGAAAGCACAGTACATTGTGCAAAAGTAACACGATCCAAGATTAAAGTTGTAAAATGTGCCACATAATGGGTGTTTGAAAGACTGGTGTATTGATTTTGGTATTGGCTTATTATTGTCACGTGTGGCAAGATACTGTGAAAACATTAGATGGTGTGCCATCTAGTCAAGTCGTATCGTACATGAGTACAATCGAGCCATGTGCAAGTCGTGCAAAGAGAAAAATTCCAGAGTGCAGAATACAGCCTCACAGCTGGGCGACACGATGGCACAGCAGTGGAATTGCTGTCTTACAGCTCCAGAGGCCCGGTTCGATCCTGACGACGGGTGCTCTCTGTACAGACACGGAATATGGAATGTTCTACATTCTCTCTGTGATTGTGTGTGTTTTCTCCAGGTGCGCCGCTTTTCTCCCACCTGCCAAAGACGTGCAGGTTTGTAGGTTAATTGGTTTCGGTTAAATTTGTCCCTACTGCGTAGGATAGTGCTAGCGTCTCCCATAATCGGGGTGGCTGCTGGTCGGCGCGGACTCAGTGGACCGAGCGGCCTGTTTCCGCGCTCTCTAAAGTGTAAAAAGTTTAAAGCTAGAGAAAGTGCAGATAACAAAAAAAGTTCAAGAGCCACATGAGGTAGGTTGGGAGATCGGCGCTTTACCATATAATTCTTAGCTTACCGTTGACAACTATTGGTGATTTTTTTGGTAGTCTGGGGCAGAACAACTGGCATGATAAGCTGATGCATTTAAATAAGATGCTTTCTATGGCTGAATCTGTGTAATTAAATGTTTCATACACTGTCATTCCACAGCTTCAGTACATAAAGGGTAGAAATCCTGATGAAAGAGCAGGCATAAAATTCCCTTTGAAGATGACTGTCATAATGTAGGAAATGATCTATACTAGCCGAAACTTACAATTACCAGGGTCTGTCCTGTTTTGTGCATTTTGTGCGCACAATAAGTTCATGAAAAAGTGATATATGCAGAAATAAATCCATGAGAAATGTTATAATCTTTAGTTTTGATTTTCCCAATTCCAGTTAACTGTTTTGGAAAAAAAGGACAGTGCATTTCATGGCATAGGTTTGATATTTGTCACCAACTTTACATCTTTCCTGATCCACCAGTGACTTACACTTCTGACACCATTTTTATTGACAGACTGCTGTTCTGCAACAAGTCCCTTGCACAGCTTGTCTTTAGCTTACAAGAGGCAATGGCAATATGTTTTTATATATCATATGTTTAAAAAAAAAATTGTTAGTGTGTTTTAAAAGTATGTGTTAATGTTCTCTGGTTTGTTCTACGTGGGGGGTGGAGGTGGGGGTCGTGGGAAACGTTTTTTTTTCAACCTCTTACCTTTCCGGAGATGCGATTGTTTTCCGGATCGTAACTCCGGTCGCTCTGCGGCCTAACATCGTGGAGGCTGATGTCAGGAAGCTCCAAACGACGCAAAAGGTTTCGACCAGCCCCGACCCGGGGCCAGATCGTCCGGCGCGTGGGAGCTGAGATTACACCCCGACGCTGGAGCTTGATCGCCCCGACGCGGAGGGCCCAACCGCTGGTTACGGAAGCCAAGATCACCCCGTCACCAGAAGGCTGGAGGCCCCCGACCGTGGGAGAACAATGAAGGGAAGAGATTTAACTTTTTTTCGCCTTCCATCACAGTGAGGAATGTGGCAGAGTCACTGAAGTGGATGTTTATGTTTAAATGTATTTTGTGTGTTCCATTGCTTTTTATTGGCATGACAGTATGGCAAATGAAATTTCTCGTATGTTGTAAAACATACTTGGCTAGTAAAGTATGATAATATGGAAGGGGAAATATTTCCCGCTTTATAGGGAATAGAACTAATTAACTAACTGACTTCAGGAAACAAGATCCAATCAGTATCAATGATGCTGAAGTGCAGCCGGTCAAAAGCTTCAAGTTCCTCGGCATAAATATCACCGACAGTCTAAACTGGACCGACCCCATTAAAACTGAGGCAAAGAAAGCACACAAATGCCTCTACGTCCTCAGAAGACTAAGGACATTCGGCAAGCCTCCATGCCTCTGACCACCTTCTACAGATGCTCTGTGGAAATGAGTGGCACGGTGGCGCAGTAGTAAAATTGCTGCCTTACATTGCCAGAGAGCCTGGTTCGATCCTGACTAGAGGTACTGTCTGTACGTTTTACCCATGACTGCGTGGGTTTTCTCTGGGTACTCTGGTTTCCTCCTATATACCAAAAAATGTACATATTTGTAGGTTAATTGGCTTTGGTGAAAGATGTAAATCGTCCCCAGTGTGTAGGATAGTTTGAGTTTAACATTCGTTTGGACGGCATGGTAGAGTTGCCGCATTGATAGAGTTGCGGTCTCACAGCGCCTGTGACCCAGGTTTGATCCTGACTATGGTTGCTTGTCTGTACGGAGTTTGTACATTCTCCCTGTGACCTGCGAGGGGTTTCTCTGGGAAGCTCCGGTTTCCTCCCACACTCCAAAGATGTACAGGTTTGTAGGCTGATTGACTTTGTATAAATATAAATTGTCCCTAGTGTATGTAGGATAACGTCAGCGTGCGGGGATCACGGTTCGGTGTAGACTCGGTGGGCCGAAGGGCCTGTTTCCGTGCTGTATCTCTAAACTAAACACTAGATAGAATGAACAATTTGTTATTGATTTGGTAATATCAGAATCAACAATCTCATCAAGAAGGCTGACTCCGTCCTGGGGGCGGAGTTTGATACATGGTAGGGGGTCTTGGAGGGGGGGAATGCTCCACAAATTGTGGAGCATCCTGGACAATACAGCTCACCCCCTCCATGACACACTGGTCAACCTGAGGAGTACCTTCGGCAACAGTGGTTCCAACAAGATGCAGTCTAGAACGCCACAGGAGATCCTTCGTCCCTGTGGTTATCAAACTGTACAACTGCTCCCCCTTTTGTCATGAGGTAGACTGACTCCTCTCTCCCACCCCCCCCTCCCCAATCTTTGCACATCCCCAATCCTTTCCACTCGTCACTTTAATTTCATGTTTCATGTATTTTGTGTTTTATGACCGTTGGCAGATCAATTTCCCTCCTGGGATAAATAAAGTTCTACCGTATTGTATCGAGTCCTGTTGGGATGCATCACAGCTTAGTTTGGCAATAGTTCTGCCCAAGAATGATAGATGGAACACAGTTCATTATTCAAACCATCGACTTCATCTACACTGCAATGGGACAGCGGCCAATATAATCAAGGATCGTTGACAGCCTGGCCATTCCCCCCCCCTCCCCCGCCGATAGGCAGAAGATGAGCAAGCTTAAAACCATGTAACACCATATTGAGGAATATTTTTTTCGCCACTGTTACCAGACTAGTGAATGGTCCTCTCATGAACTAATGGTGTGGTCTTGATCCAGCAACCTACCTCAATGTGGTTCTTGCACTTTTCTTTGTTTGCAGTTTCTCTGCAACTGTAGCAAAGTTTTCCACTGTATCTTGTTAGAAGTGACACTAATAAACCAATGCGAATCAAGTCCAAACATTCTAGAAAATCCAAGTTTTTTGGTTGCACATGGACTCCAGTTGCACTATTTAGAATATTTTTATTTTCAAGATAGACACAATGTGGTGGAGTAACTCAGCAGGGTCAGGCAGCATCTCTCCAGAGAAAAATGATGGGTAATGCTTTTAGTCTGAAGAAAGGTTCTGACCCAAAATGTCATCTAGTCCTTTTCTCCAGAGATGCTGCATGACTTACTGAGTTACGCCAGCACCTTGTGTCTATCTTTGGTGTAAACCAGTATCTGCAGTTCCTTCCTACACATTTTTATTTTCAATTTTTTTCTACTTTTCTAAGAAAACTAGCAAATATAACTAGAGGTTTGTTCTGTCATTTCCAGGTATTAAGACTTGGGCTACACCCTTCCTTCATTCCAATGACGACATTTTCACGGCAAATTCATTTTTAGCTGCATTGCTTAAACTGCAAAAGTTACCCATTTGAAATCGATTCAAAGAAAAATTACGCTTGAAAAATTGTACTCTTCAAATCTGCCCAAATGAGCTTTTTTTTAAGAGTAACACAATTATTGATCACAATTTTTGCCTGAACCATTGGAACACTTGTCAGAAACCTTTAAGTGATTGCATTTGAATGGATGATACTGTAATCAGAATGAGAAAGAAGAACTGTGTTTTTTGGAAATTATTTTAAAATTAGTTTCAGACTGATATGTGTTGATATAATGAGGCCTTTCTTATGAGATTGAGAACTCCCATGCTGATTCCAATTTACATTGTGGTTGGTATCTATTGTTGACCTGCTATTATGAAATATGTCTAAAAGCTAATAGCACAATGAATATCATGTTGGACAAGCAAGCAGGTACAGCAGGCAGTGAAGAAAGCAAATGGCATGTTGGCCTTCATAACAAGAGCAGTTGAGTGTAGGAGCAAAGAGGTCCTTCTGCAGTTGTACAGGGCCCTAGTGAGACCACGCCAGGAGTATTGTGTGCAGTTTTGGTCTCCAAATTTGAGGAAGGACATTCTTGCTATTGAGGCAGTGCAGTGTAGGTTCACAAGGTTAATTCCTGGGATGGCGGGACTGTCATATGTTGATAGAATGGAGTGGCTGGGGTTGTATACTCTGGAATTTAGAAGGATGAGAGGAGATCTTATTGAAACATATAAGATTATTAAGGGTTTGGACACGCTAGAGGCAGGAAACATGGTCCCAACTCCCGATGGGGGAGTCCAGAACCAGGGGCCACAGTTTAAGAATAAGGGGTAAGCCACTTAAAATGGAGATGAGGAAATACTTTTTCACACAGAGAGTTGTGAGTCTGTGGAATTCTCTTCCTCAGAGGGCGGTGGAGGCTGGTTCTCTGAATGCTTTCAAGAGAGAGTTAGATTGAGCTCTTAAAGATAGCGGAGTCAAGGGACATGGGGAGAAGGCAGGAACGGGGTACTGATTGTGGATGATCAGCCGTGATCACATTGAATGGCGGTGCTGGCTGGAAAAGCCAAATGGCCTACTCCTGCAACTATTGTCTACATGTCTAAGTGCATTGATTAAGAGATTAGTCAGTTCAGAAGTCAGCCTAAATGCAGCACCAGCACAAAACAACACCTTGTTCTGACTTTAGTTCTGAAATTGTGGGCGTTGATTTAGTACCTCACTGAAAATTATTTTGAAATATTCTTACCTTTACTGTAGAGGTTTTGCTATAATGAATAGATCAAGCAGTTACAGCTCTGATATGTAATTCTGCAGTATGTACAGTCATTTCATGTTCACAGGTTTAATTTGAAGGCAGAGGTAACATTTTAATATCTTCCAGCTTTTAACATGCTGATGCTGGCAGCATTATTGTAAAACAAGTGTTATTGAGTTATAGTCTTGACAATTGTTATCTGTATGTTCTGACTGTTCATCTAAATTATTGATGGGCAGTTGTGAAATAATAAAACCAAGAAAGCTCAATTACTCACGTTTAATTGCAGAGCTAAACGCTGTTGGATGAATCATTGAAGAACTATGTGCTCCTAAATTGTCAGTTTTTCCAGACAGACTCTATTAATTACGCTAAAGATTGTTTCCACTGTTTAATCGTTCATTGTTTTTCGTTTTATCTTAATGAGAAATTCATTTGATCAACACTAAATCAGGGTGTAAATGTAGATAAAATTATCATAAGCTGGGACCTTGTTCATCTGCTGAATAATTGTCCTTTCAATTGCAAAAAAAAAAGTTGTGGGCTGTAAATAGTTAACTGGCATGAAAAATTGTAACCTGCCATTTTCTTAGCATTTGTGTGTGCGTCAATGGCTCAGTATAGAAAGTAGCAGGCAATAAGATGTTAACATTTCTAAATGCGTAATACATTGCTGACAGTAAATTTAAAGTCTGACAAAATACACAATGTACTGGCTTCGTTCTCGATGCTTCAATTTAATGGATCACAGTTCAGAAATCTCCAGAGTTTCCAAACATCTGCAGATGTTTAAATGAAGTTGGTGCTGCCATCAGGTGGCAATAGTCAGGGCTCCAGCCAGAAGATTTAATCCTCAATACAAAGTCTGCAGGTTCAGAAAATGCAAGTACTGTGTTCCAATTTTCAGCAATGCAAACATTGACAGATTGCCACGATAGAATTAGATGGTATGCAATCAAAAGCATGCAGAAAACAAAGAACTCTGTTATTTCATTTTAACTGTTTTCTCTCCATCTCCCCCAAGCTGCTTTTAAGATCAAATTATATCAGTCGCCTTTCTTTCCCTTTACTATCCTTTCGAAGGTATTCCTCCCATATGAGGTAATAATGGCCAATATTTCCAGCTGGTCGAGACATTTATCCTCAACAAATATGCACATGTGCATCTTCCAATGAAGGCTTCCAAGAAGCTTGGTATCCAACTTGCTCTCATTTCCCACGTGAGGCTCCAGCCCCAAATCTCTGCTATGGTAGCGATTCACAAGACAAATCGTGCCACTGGGTTATCAGCTCAGCTGTGAAAACAGCAGAGATGGGACTTCAAATGGGATCTTACTGGCTTGTGCAGACTTATGGGCAATTCTCTAATTGCTAGCGTTTAAGAATTGCCTGAGATCTCTTGAACATTTGCAACAGCTGTGTTATTTGCTTCGATACAGCCACTGTTCAAGTTTGCATTAATGTTTTAATCTAGACTTTCATCCAGATTTTCTTTCTTTCCAAAATGGCATGTTTCTGCAGTGTATCACTAAACTAAACTAAACAAAACAAAATTTACGGATAACAAAAGCACCTTTGCTATCATGGAAATCTCAGAGAGTGTTTAGACACAGAGATCAAAACATTTATAATTGGTAGAACCAATAACTGTGTCCACATTTTACTAAATATTTCAGTTATGGCATAGATTTGTACATGTGAGTTGTTGCTTGTGGTGCTTTATTGTCACGTGTGCAAAGTACAAATTATTTTCTTACAAACCGTCCAGTAGAGTGCCACCACACCACCCCCGATTAGCAATTGTTCAGAAATATTCCACTGAGCCTGCATACGAGAGGCGCCCTGTTTGGTGCCATTTACCAAGTCCAGTCCAAGTTCCAGTTTTTAAGGCGCCTGATTTAGGCAGGCCCTAGGCTGCTGCAGGGCCTCCAGTCATCGCCTTCCTTGGTCGACCAATAACCAACGTCCTCTTCTCGCCCGTCCACCTTTGTTCCCCAGGGGCACCTCCCGCAGCCGACCTTGAGGGCTATGTAGGCCAGACCCTGCTTCCCTCTCCTCCGGCTCCATAGAGTCATGGAGTCATAGAGCCATAGAGTAATACAGTGTGGAAGCAGGCCCTCCGGCTCAACTTGCCCACACCGGCCAACATGTCCCATCTAAAATGGTCCCACCTGCCTGCGCTTGGTCCATGTCTCTCCAAACCTGTCCTATCCATGTACCTATCTAACTATTTCTTAAACGTTGGGATAGTCCCAGCCTCAACTACCTACTCTGGCAGCTTGTTCTATGCATCCACCACCCTTTGTGTGAAAAGGTTACCCCTCAGATTCCTATTAAATCTTTTCCCCTTCACCTTGAACCAGTGTCATCTGGTCCTGAGTTCCCCTACTCTGGGTAAAAGATTCTGTGCATCTACCTTATCTATTCCTCTCATGATTTTATACACCTCTATAAGATCACCCGTCATTCTCCTGCTCTCCAATGAATAGTCCCAGCCTGCTCAACCTCTCCCTATAGCTCACACCCTCTAGTCCTGGCAACATCCTCGTAAATCTTCCCTGAACCCTTTCAAGCTTGACAATATCTTTTCTATAACACGGTGCCCAGAGCTGAGCACAATACTCTAATTGCGATCTCACCAAGGTCTTATACAATTGCAACATGACCTCCCAACTTCTATACTCAACATGACCTCCCATCTTCTCGGTCTCTGGTCTTCAGGGACGAGCAGCGGCGGTCCCCCCTCCCAGGCACGGTCACCTGGTCCTCCGAGAATGGGCCGTCTTGTAGCTCCCTTCAATTGTTCCTAGCGTGTGTAGGATGGTGTTAGTGTGTGGGAATCGCTGGTCGGCATCGACTGTTTCCTGTTTCCTGTTTCTGCGCTGTATCTCTAACCTAAACTAAACTAAAGCTTCTCCAGCAGTTTTGTCTATCCTCGATTTTCCAGCATCTGTAGTTCCTTCTTAAACCAAAGCAATGAGGGTCATCTAAATAACTGAATGTACTGCATGGTATTGCTGTACCAGCTGCAGCTGTTTAGTTGAGAGTTACTCCCTTTAATAAAGGATTGACTGCTGATAGCACTACCACTGTTATTTTCCCTTTGGAGGCTGCAACACTAACAGTACATGGAGATACATCTGGAACCCCTGTAGGAATGACAGCAATGTCAATCCAAGATTTCAAAACTAAAATTGAAAGATTTGTATTTGGTAATGCTATCCTCATATGTGGAGCAATGGCAAGTCACAAACAAGTTCAACCATGAGTTAGACACAAAAAGCTGGAGTAACTCAGTGTGTCAGGCAGCATATCTGGAGAAAAGAATTGGGTCTCAACCCAAAACATCACCTTTTCTCCAGAGATGCTGCAAGACCCGCTAAGTTACTCCAGCTTTTTGTGTCCGTCTTTGGTTTAAACCAGCATCTGAAGTTCCTCCCTACTCAACCATGTGTTCATTGAGTTGTGGATCAGGCTCTGGAGGATGAGTGCCCTTTTCACTAAAAAAAGTAGAATATCAGCAAAACCTGACCTATGAATAATCAGAGTAGAAACAAGAAGGATGGAACTACAGGGCTTGTTTTTAAAAAAAAAAGACCCAAACAGCTGGAGTAACTCAGTGGGTCTGAGGAAGGGTTCAGACTCGAAACATCGTCTTTCCATGTTCTTCCAAGATACTGCCTGACCTGCTGAGTTATTTCAGCACTGCGTCTTTATTCAATGAAAAATCAGCACAGGTCCCCAAAACATACAACCTAAATGTGGTCAACAACTACTACTCATTGAACAAAGGTCAAATTTGCATATTTTTTCAATTGCCTTTACATAGAAACATCGAAACATAGAAAATACGTGCAGGAGTAGGCCATTTGGCTCTTTGAACCAGCACCGCCATTCAATATGATCATGGCTGATCATCCAAAATCAGTACCCCTTTCCTGCTTTCTCCCCATATCCCTTGATTCCGTAAGTCCTACGCTGCACTCCCTCAATAGCAAGAATGTCCTTCCTCATATTAGGAGACCAAAACTGCACACAATACTCCAGGTGTGGTCTCACCAGTATTGTACCTCAATACTGCAGGTGTGGTACAACTGCAGTAGGACCTCCCTGCTCCTATACTCAAATCCTCTCGCTATAAAGGCCAATATGCCATTTGCTTTCATCACTGCCTGCTGTAACTGCATGCTTACTTTCAGTGACTGGTGTACAAGCACACCCAGGTCTCGTTGCACCTCCCCTTTTCCTAATCTGACACCATTCAGATAATAATCTGCCTTCTTGTTCTTGCCACCAAAGTGGATAACCTCACATTGATCCACATTATACTGCATCTGCCATGCATCTGCCCACTCACCCAATCTATCCAAGTCACCCTGCAGTCTCATAGCATCCTCCTCGCAGCTCACACTGCACCCATCTGTCATCCGCAAACCTGGAGATGTTACATTTTCAGATATTTTCTTTTTTTTTTTTTTTTTATTTTTTTTTATTATTGTAGAAACAATATATACCGAGTACACTCTTATACGACAGTGAAAATTATATAATATACAAAATTATATAATATTGATTATCGATTGATACTGTTTATGTTAATTGTAATATTATCCATTATACATTTCCTGGTTATTTATTTTATATAATTGGGAGTGTATGTAGTATATTCCTAAAATAAGCAATATACTCATACTTCTCATACCATAGATATTCTTCTAATTACCAAATACAAATCTCCCCTAATCTAACTACATAATACCCAATCTTAAACAAAGTTCTATGATATTCATAATGTTATCAAAATATTAAGAATGTTTGTATTATTATTAACTTTATATTTCAAAATTATTATATAGTTGAAAATGCACAATTTTATATAATTACAAATTTAAGACATCTATAATCTTTTCATACAAGTAATAATAGGTGTATTCATATTAAAAATTTATATAATATGTTTCTATATTTTTTTCCCTAATTAAAGATAGGAAGATAGAGAAAGAGAGTAGAAAATAGAAAAGAAAATGTGAGAAGTTTGATGGAGATTAAAATATTACTAAATAATCCATTCTTGGAGATACATTCATGATTTATTATATGTATTTCTTCATCCATTCAGATATTCAGGCCTCAGTCAAGTCCCTGCGCCGAACCATTATGACCCTGTAGATATTTAATGTATGGAGACCAAATCCCTTTGAAGAGATCTAACCTATCCATAAGGACAAGTCTCAATCTCTTCAAGTGAAGTGTCTCCGTCATTTCTGTATTCCACATTTTAATTGTTGGGGATACAGGGCCTTTCCAAAATTTTAATATTAATTTTTTCCCAATTATTAAAGAATAGTCGATAAAAGTTCTTTGATTCCTTGTAATTATTTGTTCCGTTTCCGGTATTCCAAGTATAATTAACTTTGGGTCAGGAATCATGTAATATTAATAACATTCGAGATTATCTTAAATATTTCATTCCAATATTCTACAATCTTCGTACAATTAGTAAATGAATGTGACAAAGTTGCTTCTAAGATTTGACATTTATCACATATAGGTGAAATTTGGAAAATATTATGTAATTTAGATTTAGAATAATGTAATCTATGTAAAATTTTAAACTGTATAAGAGCATGTTTAGCATTTAACGAACAGTAATGTATGTGTTGTAAGCTTTCTTCCCATATTTCTGGGCTTATTAATGACCTAGTTCATTTTCCCAACGCTGTCTGTGTATTTCCGATGATGGAATATCACTTTCCAACAAAATATTGTAAATGTATGATATCATTTTTTCTGTATTTGGATGTTATTCAAGCATTCATCTAAAATTTCACTCTTTCTATTTCTGAATTCTTGTGTATTTGCAGAGATATAGTTTCTGATTTGTAAGTATCTGAAATATTCATTATTATGAAGCCCGTAGGTTTGTTGTAATTCTTGAAATGAAAGAAAAGAATTTTCCTTATAAAAATCCCTATATTTAAAATTCCTTGAGATGTTACATTTTCAGATATTTTCTTCCTGAAATTTTGGTAATGGTTTGACATAATAATGTCTCTTTCCAAGTAATCACAGTGACTACTAGTCTCATTTGGACAACCTCTGCTGTTTTGCTGGAGTTACCGATGGTGTGGTCTTGTATTAGACTTTAGACTTTGGAGATCCAATGTGGAAATGGGTCCTTTGGCCCACCGAGTCCTTGTCGACCAGCAATCATCCCGCACACTCGCACTATTCTACACACTAGGGACAATTTACAATTTACTGAAGCCAATTAACCTAAAAACCTGTACGTCTTTAGAGTATGGGAGGAAGCTCCACGCACTCACAGGGAGAATGTACAAACTCTGTTAAAAACAGCACCCGTTGTCAGGATCGAACCTGGGTCTCTGGTGCTGTAAGGCAGAAACTCTACCGCTGCACCACCAAGCCCCTTGTTTGGAGCTTCGTACAATGGAATACGCAGAAGTGTGTGCCAGTCACATCATTTATAGTACTGCCAAAGGCTAACACACACCATTAAGCCAGTTTTGATGTTTTACAGATGACACACTCTTGGCTGCCACGATATTTACCTTAGTTGACTAAGCAGGTGGAGAGTCTGAGGAGCAGGAATAGATTAATGGCTGTGCTGAAAGAACCTTTTGACTCCATTTCTCATCTGCGTTGCCCCTTGGCAACTTTGACGGAAAACACGGCATCAGGTTCCACATGTACACTAATGACATCCAGCCCTGCCTCACCAGCACCCCCCTCAAACCTTCCTCCGCCTACAATATATCATGCTGCTCGCCTGACACTCAGTACTCAGTCAGCTGAACTGTCTTCTAGTTAAATATAAAGGAACAAATATTGTCTTTGGGCCTTTCCAAAAACTCCATTCCCACACAATCGATCCCATCCCTCTCTGAGACTCAACCAAACACTGCAAAAACAGGACATCCTATTTGATCCTGAGCTGAGCCTCTGTCTGCATATTGTCCCCCTCATTCACATTAAACCATTTGGATGGCGTACTTTATTGTCACATGTGACTAGGCACAGTGAGATTCTTTGCTTGCATACACAATGTATATAAATAGTGGCACTGACAAAGCTACAAAGCACGCCAGTTCCTCCTTTTGTCCCCCCCCCCCCCCCCCCACGGCAGTCCCTCCACGCTGGGTCCTCCATTGTTCTCCCCCCCCACCTCCCTCATGGTATCGCCGCCACCAAGGTCCGATCTTAAGAGGCTTCACGGCTGCCGCCGCTACACCGCCGCTGAGGCCTCACCGTTGTTGACGCCCCACTTCGCGCCTCCATGGTGGTGACGCAGGCCCCAGCCGCGGGCTCCGTCGGCCTCTCCGCCGACCCGGACTCCGAACCGCGAGGCCCGGCTCCTCCGTCCGACCCACGAGTCCCCAGCCGAGCCCAAACCCGGACTTCTAGCTTTTTCCACCTGTGTAATATTTCCTGGCTCCAACTGTAAACATGGAAACACAGACAATAGGTGCAGGAGTAGGCTATTCGGCCCTCCGAGTCAGCACGGCTGATCATCTAAATTCAGTACCGCGTTCCTGCTTTCTCCCCGTATCCCTTGATTCCGTTAGCCCGAAGAGCAATATCTAATGGGCCTGTCCCAATTAGGTGACATTTTAGGCGAGCACAGGGGACTCTGCGCTCACCACATGGTCGCCACATGTTCGCTGGTGGTCTCTGGTGAGTCTCCTCCGTGGCCGTGAGGAGTTCCCGCATTCTGGGAACTAGTCACGGTCTAAGTATGGCCGCCGCAAATTTTTCAACATGTTGAAAATTTTTCTGCGACCAAAAATTGGTCGCCATGGAGGTAATCGGTAATCCTGTAGTCGTAGGTGCAGTTGTTGTGGGGTCGCCACGTAGTTGTAGGTAGTCCTAGGAAGTTTTAGTTAATCGCCTTTGCTGACCGGTCATTTTCATTGGCTCATTGGGGGAAAAAAACGTAAGCACGAGTTTTCAGAACCAAGGATAACCGACCGGTAATGTTAAATGTCCGCCAAACTTCACGGCTGTGTATCTCTGGCTTATTAAAAGTTGGCTGGCTTCTTAAAAGTTGTCTTAATTACAGCGCCAACCTTCCTGTTCATCAGGGTGTGTGTCTGTATCACCTTGGCTTTGCACCATGTGAAGTTCAGACAGCGCTCCCCCTGCTTGCCCTGGCCCCCGCCTTTGCGATGTGTTTGTGTGTGTGTGTGCGTGTTCCACTCTGACAGTTGTCGTTCCAGTTCCCGGTTTTTCAGGCGACTGCCGGCAACTTGACAGTCGCCGGCAGTCTGCTGAAAATTTGGCGAAGTGTGACGGGTCCATAACTCTCTCTTGAAAACATCCAGTGAATTGGCCTCCACATCCTTCTGTGGCAATGAATTCCACAGATTCACCACCCTCTGACTCAGGGGCGGAAAATCCGGGAGGGCCAGAGGGGACACGTTCCCCCCCCCCCCCCCCCCATGTTTTGAGAGGTGGGGGACATCCCCCCAAAGTTTTTGCCATCTGGATTTTAAAATCTCCACTTTCCGCGAGACAGTGGAGGTGGGACTGCTGATCGAGGGCGCCGGTTGGACGAGAGAGACATCGGTCAGCAGGCAATGGAGGCGGGACATGATGATTCAGCGCGATGATTGGAGGAGGGAGGAGTTGGGGGGGTGGGACTGAGGATAGAGTACGGTGATTGGAGGAGGGAGACGTGGCACAGACCTGCGCCTCATCCGCAGCCAGGAACGATCCCGGCCGGGTCTCCGGCGCTGTCCCGTCCCCACCCGAGTGCCCCCCCCCCCCCCAAGGGTGGCCAGAGAGGTCGGGAGTCAGATGGGCGCGGCACCCCCAGACCCACAGCCAGCGCAGAGAAGCAGCACTAAACCCAGCTCAACTCTGCCTGTCCCGCCAGGTGATCCTGCCTGGGCTTGCGGGAAATATGGCCAGCGCAGAGAAGCAGCGCTGGTGTCCCGTCAGTCCAGTCAGGGCTGTAGGTTAACCCGGTGAGACAGGCAGAGTTGAGCTGCATTTAGCGCTGGATTGAGCCTCTAAAGCCTCGCGCATGTGTGTGTGTGAGTGTGCACATGCGCGCGCGGCCGCCAAAAAATTCTGTCCCCCCGTCCCCTCCATGTTTTGATAGCGAGTTCCGTGCCTGCTCTGACTAGAGAAATTCCTCCTCATCATTCTAAAGGTCTTTTTATTCAGAGGCTACGGCCTCTGGTCCTAGACTCTCCTACTAGTGGAAACATTCTCTCCACATCCAATGACATGTTGGCCAATCATTTGGTCAGCTGCCCTAATATGTCCATGCATGACTGTATGATCCCTCTGTTTAAAGCAGAAGCCAAATTTTGCAGACACCATTTTATTCCTGATCCCATGCCAATATTAATGATTTGGACGAGGGAATTGAATGCAACATCTCCAAGTTTGCGGATGACACGAAGCTGGGGGGCAGTGTTAGCTGTGAGGAGGATGCTAGGAGGCTGCAAGGTGACTTGGATAGGCTGGGTGAGTGGGCAAATGCATGGCAGATGCAGTATAATGTGGATAAATGTGAGATTATCCACTTTGGTGGCAAAAACAGGAAAGTAGACTATTATCTGAATGGTGGCCGATTAGGAAAAGGGGAGATGCAACGAGACCTGGGTGTCATGGTACACCAGTCATTGAAAGTAGGCATGCAGGTGCAGCAGGCAGTGAAGAAAGCGAATGGTATGTCAGCATTCATAGCGAAAGGATTTGAGTATAGGATCAGGGAGGTTCTACTGTAGTTGTACAAGGTCTTGGTGAGACCACACCTGGAGTATTGCGTACAGTTTTGGTCTCCAAATCTGAGGAAAGACATTCTTGCCATAGAGGGAGTACAGAGCAGGTTCACCAGACTGATTCCTGGGATGGCAGGACTTTCATATGAAGAAAGACTGGATAGACTCGGCTTGTACTCG
The DNA here is from genome assembly GCA_035221665.1 of Okamejei kenojei. Taxonomy (NCBI): domain Eukaryota; kingdom Metazoa; phylum Chordata; class Chondrichthyes; order Rajiformes; family Rajidae; genus Okamejei; species Okamejei kenojei. Next base: position 14,495,054 of record CM069133.1, read on the forward strand.
CTAGAATTGAGAAGATTGAGGGGGGATCTTATAGAAACTTACAAAATTCTTAAAGGGTTGGACAGGCTAGATGCAGGAAGATTGTTCCCGATGTTGGGGAAGTCCAGAACCAAGTGGTCACAGTTTAAGGATAAAGGGGAAGTCTTTTAGGACCAAGATGAGAAAAAACATTTTTCACACAGAGAGTGGTGAGTCTCTGGAATTCCCTGCCACAGAAGGTAGTTGAGGCCAGTTAATTGGCTATATTTAAGAGGGAGTTAGATGTGGCCCTGGTGGCTAGAGGGATCAGGGGGTATGGAGAGAAGGCAGGTACGGGATACTGAGTTGGATGATCAGCCATGATCATATTGAATGGCGGTGCAGGCTCGAAGGGCCGAATGGCCTACTCCTGCACCTGTTTTCTATGTTTCTATGTTCTTCAACCACCCTTTCATGATAGGTTAATGATGGCTTATTGGTGACCCTCGTACTATCTTTGATTAGACTTTACTGAAGTTATCTTGCACTAAACATTATTCCCTTGTCATGTATCTGTACATTGTGAATGGCTCGATTGTAATCATGTATCTTTCCGCTGACTGGATAGCATGCAACAAAAGCTTTTCACTGTACTTAGGTACATGTGACAATAAACTAAACTAAACTAAACTAATGTTGTCTGTAGTGAACCCACATCTACACTAGAAGTGTTATAGAGCTGGAGTGGTCCACAGAATTGTTTGCAGAAAATGAATATACCAATTGTGCAGCATTTTTACATTCTTCACAAATGTTGACCTATCTTTCTGATTGACCATTCGATTTGCATGTTATCAGTTCACCATGCTTTCACTTTTCAGAATTTGCGTAGAGCATAGTTATACGTTTTTCTACAAATATGTTATGAAACAAAATAATAAGTCGCATGTATCAGATGTATCTAATGGAATAAAACATCTTGATTACTTATAAAGTGTGTGCTTTGCAGTGGAACGGACCCCAGGAGAAATTGAGATCAGTGCATTTGTTTCAAAATATTCCATGTAAGTACGTCCATTGCTGACTCCACGCACATTGCTAACTTCGCAACAGACAGCACATTTTCAAGATTGTTTATTCGAACAGCGACATTTAAAATTTGCAACTTCAGAGTAAAATAAAACTTAATCGATGGTAGCATGCAAATGATGCACCATTGGTACATCATATGAACTTTGCCTGTTAGCATGCAGTCCAGCAATATGGGTCCAATTTTCCAAAATGTCCTTGGTTTCTCGTTGGTACCAATATTAAGCTGGCAAACCTGTTACAAATAGTTGAATACCAATCATTAAACACATCAGAGATTGACCCAAAATGCTGGAGTGACTAACTAAACAGAATAGGCAGCATCCCTGAGGAACATGGATAGGTAATATTGTGGCTCGGTACCCTCTTTAGACTGATTCATTGTCTGTCTTTGGTATAAATCAGCAACTGCAGTTCCTTGTTATTACATTAAAAATGCCAGCCTATGTCTGGAACTGACTGATGAAGATAAAGCTGTGTGGACCTACTATGTTGAGTTGGGAATAATGGAAGACAAACATATACTTGTTAGGCACAAAATGCTGGAGGAACTCAGTGGGACAGGCAGCATCTCTGGATGGAAGGAATCTCGACCCAAAACTTCACCCAATCCTTCTATCCAGATGCAGCCTGATCCGCTAAGGTTCTCCAGCATTTTGTATCTATCTTTGGTGTAAACCAGCATCAAGTTCCTTCCTACACTATACTTATCAGGAGTATGGACTTCTATGAATATCCTATCTATGGAGGGCGTAGCTTTGAAGTGTTTGAAAAAGTTTTCATTCAAAAATACCAAATGGATGGTCCTACTCAATCTTCTCTGGAAATCTATGCACTCAGTTTCAAATACGATGATCAGAACTTCAGTGAATGAGTGCAGATGTAACAACACTTACGAAATTCAGCATCATTCCAGGATAGAAGCGTTGGTTAGATGGTTCTTCTACCACCAGGTTCATAACAAAATGCTCTATCATAGGTTCCTATTAATACAAGTATTTATAAAAGTTTTAGTTACTGGAAGTTCTACCAAATAAGTGCATATTAGTAGGAGACCAAACTCTCTGATGGGAAAGCTCACCAATTTTGGTTAAAGATGGTGAAAGTTACATAGAAACATAGAAACATAGTTATACAGGTTTTTGCTTTCTCAGTTAGGCACAGATTATTGTTCATAAACCTGGGAGTTACCCTATGTCCCATCTATAAAACATCTATAAAACAACATCAGTAATGTTATTTAAAAAAAAAGTTCAGATGCTGGAAGTCGAAATCAAAATCGAAGATCGTCAAGACACGCTGCAGGTCAAGCAGCATCTGTGAAAGGAGAAACAGAAGTTGAAAATCTTTTAACCAAGAGTGTAAAATTATATATTTCACAGATGCTGCCTGATTTGCTGAACTTATTTGCGTTAATTTCAGCAATTATATATTCAGAAGTTACAAGTTGGACACTGTAAAACAAACATTGGCAGCTCCTACATGACAAACTAAAATAACATCGTAGCCTTTACCTTCCTACATTAACCACCCATGTTAATCGCTCAAATAAGATTTGTGTCTCATGCGCAATAAATGTCTCCCATTACAAGAGGAAAACTATATAAAATTGTGGAAACAAAGAACTACACACTGGCGCAGCGGTAGAGTTGCTGCCTTACAGCACTGGAAACCCAGATTCGATCCTGACTATGGGTGCTGTCTGTACGGAGTTTGTATGTTCTCCTTGTGACTGCGTGGGTTTTCTCAGGGTGCTCTGGTTTTCTCCCACATTTAAAGACATACAGGTTTGCAGGTTAATCTGCTTTGATAAATTGTAAATGTTTCTAGTGTGTAGGATAGTGTTAGTGTACGAGGTGATCGCTAATTGGCGCGGACTCGGGCCGCAGGGTCTGTTTCTGTATTGTATCTCTAAAGTCTAAAGTTTAAAAACTGCAATTGCTTGTTTATACCAAAGATAGACACAAAGTGTTCCCAGGCAGCATCTCTGGAGAAAAAAGGATGGGTTACATTCCGGGTCAGTAAAATTGTTTCTCATTTATGCCTTTTATGGCTTTCGATAGAAAATATGGTAATAGAAAACCTCACTTAGGCCCAATCCTATTGTTGGTTATGGGTAGAAATCTTAGTTAAAGTGTACATTCAGAAAAACTAAGAAAAAATATATAGGACTGAAAGTTATAAAAATAACTGAAGATAAAAAAACACATTTTTAATTAACTGCAGTGGCATGTTTGATTGCATAGGAGCTGTCTGGTAGATAGATCTGATTTACTTTAAAGGCAATCAGCCTAGTGCTAGTAAGATAGTGTACAGGATTAGATGAACATTCTGGAGTTTAATTAGTTAACTTTGATGAGACAAGGAGAAACATTTTCATGAGTAAATTTAATTATTTGTATGATGGAGTAAATTTAATTATTTGTATGATGGAGTAAATTTTATAGATCCTGTGGAATGAACTGACTGCTGTTCACGAATAATCTTTAATTTCTATAATTTAAATGTTTTCATTTTGCTCACATCAATCGACCAGCATGCCAGAATAATCAAAGCTGAGGACAAAGAAGACTAAAATTAAAATAAGAGGGAAGGTCGGAAAGTGAAATACAAAAGATCTTCCAAGATTCAGCAAAAGATCCAACAAAAATAACCTACTTTTATTGAACATCGTTAATGTAGTAAAACAAACTCAGGTGCTTCATCAAACAGAATTTGGAACTGTCACATCTGTGTTCATTTTGGTATCGGGGCATCACTCTCAAGGCCAGAATTTGCTGTTCATCCCTATTTGCTCCCTGAGAAATAGTGATGACAACAGGTCAGTTCACTGCACCATTTAGAGTCATAGTCATACAGTATGGAAACAGGCCCTTCAGCCCCACCAAGATGTCCCGTATACACGAGACCAAACTGAAGGTCCCGCCCTGGTTTGACCTTGCAACATTTATCTGCATTCAACTCCATTAAATATTCCTCAGCCCATTTGCCCAGCTGATGAAGAGCCTGCTGTAATATTGATAACCATCTTCACAATCTATGATACCACCCACTGTGGTGTCATCTGCAAACTTACTATTCATGCCTTCTATATTCTCATCCAAATCATTAATAATAAATCACAAACAGCAACGGGCCCAGCACCAATCCCGGAGGCACACCACTAGTCACGGGCTAACCAGCCTGAAAATCGACTTTCCACCATCACCCACTGCTTCCCTCCATGAAGCCAATTCTCTATCCAGTCGGCTAGCTCTCCCTGTATCCCATGTAATCTAACCTTCTAGAGCAGCCTACCATGAGGACCTTATCAAATTTCAGAAGGTATTCAGAAGGTGCGTTAGCCACGTGTAGTGACTCTGGACAAAAGATAAGCGAGACTAGGTCAAAAAAGAACGCTTATTTTCTCCCCTAAATGGATTTCAGTGAAATCGATGAGTTTTTATGGCTGCTTAGTAGTGTTTTTTGTGAGCCTCATTACTAGTTATTGCCTAAGGAGATCTGAAGGAGATCATGAAATATGCTTACAGGAGCATAAAGAGAGGTTTGGAGGGAGATGGAGAATTCCAGTCATGATCTTCGTGAGATGGAGGGATATCCACCTTTCATTGGAATAACCAAAATTGGGGTTACACAAGAGGTCAGAACGGGAGGAGCCGAAAAGCTGGAGAAGATAGTAGGGAAGGAGCTATTGAAATATCTGAAAATGAAATTCAGGAGCTGTTTATCTGGGAGCCACTGCAGGTTAGGAAACATTGATAAATGGTACAGCTTGCATTAGGCATAGGCAGCAAAGTTTTGGAAAACTCATTCCTAATTCAAGCATATGTCAAGGTTATGAGCGATCAGTCTCAGCACTCGAGAGTCATCGGGGAGGGGGATAGAATAAATAATTGTAGAATAAGTTGATCATGCTCTCTGCCATGCTTTATTGCACCGCTTGCACAACTGTGACTGCACATTTTATGGTGAGTCTAATTGGGCTTGAGGAGGGCAACCCCCAAGTTCCAACTCACCGCAGGCAGCTGACGCTAAGATCCAACATGGGGAATATCCCAATAAGTTAAAAAAAAAAAATTCCACAGTTGAAGTGGCAAGGATGACCAGCCATGTATAAACACTGCTCAAAGTAAATACTTAAGCTATTATTCTAACACATTTAAGTGACAGAAATTAAAGGCATTAAGATTACGAAAATCCAAGATAAAGATACAAGTGCATGCACTTACCATTGCAATCAAGGTTGGGTCACCCCGTTAAAAAGAGGTGTCGTACATACTCTAATCATCACTGAAGTAAAGCTGAAGGGCCAGAGGGGAAATGAAGGCAACCCCCATCTCAGCACACTTGCAGCCAGTGGCGGATTGCTCTCCAGTGCATTCCTGATTTCTGTGCTGCAATGCTTAGCCCTGGAACTAAGGAACAAGCTGACCCAGGCAACACAGTTCCCTTCAGAACCACCAGCTGAATGTCTCCTTTTGAAGATCTCCCTAAAATTGGCAGCCTTGTTTTTTCTATTAATTTATGACTTGGATTGTTTCGTCTGAAATGAAATGATGGAACTTCTATTTTTAATCAAACGGCACACATCAGAGAGGAAATTTGCTAGAATGCCATATGGGGGTCATAAATTGTGAAATTTACTGCATGAACCAACAAAGGACAGCAATGATACTCCATGTGTGAAAATGGCATGTGTTTGTTTTAACTTATTCTATAAATGCACCGCTGAGGTTTTGACATTGATGGTAGAAATACTTTAATGTTAATTTGGCGTGGGGTAGGATGCAGAGGTTGTCAACTAACTTTAAACATGATGTAGCTGGAAATAAATCAATTGGACCCGTAAATCTAATATACTGTGAATCACTCTTAACAGAGAAAAAAATAAAAATAATTTTATTAAGATCCGATATGCCATTATTAGAATTATTTGCTTATTATATTCAGATATATCTCCATGTAAAAGCTTTACTGCAATAGAAGGAATGGGGTGTCATAGTGGTGGTGCAGCGGTAGTTGCTGCCTTATAGCGCCAGAGACCCGGGTTCGATCCTGACTACGAGCGCTGTCTATATGGAGTTGGTACTTTCAGCCCGTGACCTGCGTGGGTTTTCTCCGGGTGCCCCGATTTCCATCCACACTCCAAAGACGTGTAAGTTTGTAGGCTAATTGGCTTGGTAAAAATAAAAATTGCCGGAGTGTGTGTAGGATAGTCTTAGTCATTGGACCCTTTGGGCCAAAGGGCCTGTTTCCGTGCTGTATCTCTAAACTAAACTACACTGAATAGTTTGAACACACTGATATATTTGGCAATGAAATGACCAAGTGAGAATTCCAGGTTAATATAATTAATGGGCGGCTTTGGAAAAATACCAAAAAATACTGACAAGGCTCCACAAATAAATCCAGAAGAACTTTTCAAAGTTGGGGTGCAGCTTCACAGTACAAAATTAATCAAAAGTGACGAAAAGGAAATAACCTCAGGTGAACTAAATTCAAAGATAAAGTTGTTGATGAAACCTGTTAATCATTCCTCCCCAGCTCAAAGACACGCTCAAAGAGAATGCATACAGGAGATAGTTTTCTGGCACAATTAGTGCCAATTCTCTGGTTCCTCTGCGCACAGTTTACATTGGCAGTATTGGGTCAGTACATTTACTCTTATGGTCCCTACCCTAAGGATAAACATTGAAGTACTGGTGGACAGATTCCTGTGGTGGATCAGTCTGTCGGCTCGTCATGGCACCGAAATACACAATCACCTTAAAAAAAAAAAAAACTTCAATCTGTAGTTATCCATAATCAAAAAACAAAGTTTAATATAGTGAGGTGCGGGACTGGGCTTCATCTCCCCTCCTACAATCAGTCTGAAGAAGGGTTTTCGACCTGAAATGTGACTTACCCATGTTCTCCAGAGATGCTGCCTGTCTTGCTGAGTTGCTCCGGTACTTTATGTTCTTTTGATTTTTTTTAATATACTGAACAAGTGCCGTTTACATAAATGAGGCCAAGTCTGTTTGCATCACTACAAAATGCTGAGTGCAACCCTGGCAGATTAGTCTATTTGCAGATGAAAGCGACGGATCAATATATGAAACTGCACTGTGTGATATGGCAAAAACATTGCAAGCTTTTACATTTTTTTGAAAAAAATGTTTCATTTTGATCATATCAATCGTACCTCACATAAAATAACTATATAAACTAAAGGAAGAAGGGTATCGACCCGAAACGTCGCCCATCTCCTTCGCTCCTTAGATGCTGCTGCACCTGCTGAGTTTCTCCAGCTTTTTGTGTAGCCTCGATTCTCCAGCATCTGCAGTTCCTTCTTTAAAAAAAAAAATATATATAAACTGACTATAGAGTCATGGAGTCATAAACTGATACAGTGTGGAAACAAGCCCTTCATCCCAACTTGCCCACACCGGCCAACAATGTCCCAGCTACACTAGTCCCACTTCCCTGTGCTTGGTCCATATCCCTACAAACCAGTCCTATCCATGTACCTGTCTATCTGTTTCTTAAATGATGGGATAATCCCTGCCTCAACTACCTCCTCTGGCAGCTTGTTCCACCCACCACCCTTTGTGTGAAAAAGTTACCCCTCAGATTCCTATTAAATCTTTTCCCCTTCACCTTGAACCTATGTCCTCCGGTCCTCGATTCCCCTATTCTGTGCATCTACCCGAACTATTGGCCAATTAGTCTCAGAAGCAAGTTACAACTACTAGATAGAGTGATTAACATATTGTTGAAGGGGAGCAAATTATCAAAGTGAAATTATTGGAGTATTAGAGGACATGCTTTCACTTTTGGAAGTCATGTGCAAAGCCTGATGCTGAAAGAGGCAGTCTAGTGGATAGTCAATGCGAGGACCACAAATAATTGAGAAAAGCAGGATTGTTGTTAACTTTAAGGTTATATTCTGAGAGATAATACACCTTTTTTTTCCTATGCTCAAGATGACAGTTATTAATAGGACTCCGATCACAGTTAATTTCATGCTCATCTGTTCAACACATCTGATGATAATTTTGAACTTGAAGGTTTCCTGAATGTAGCTTTTGGCACACCCGCAAGATTTCTACTTGTCATCATGCCAGTTTAATTTATTTTCCCCTCATTTAATGCAATTCATTTCATTTACTCTCCCAGAGTCGCTCTTGAAAACAGTTTTTATTTTAAAATCGATGAATAATCTGCTTCTCCAGCTCTGGGTGTCTGAAAAACCCGGGGGAGTTGAGGTTGGATCGGTGCACACATTTAAAGATTACATATGCAGTGTACAAATATTTACAAATAACCTGCATTCCTTTAATTAGGAGTGTGATGATTTTGCAAAATATATCACACAAGAAGGAATAAATATGTCTCTTTTACTGACATCCACTACTAATAATGAAACCAATGTAACCTCAAATCTTAGAATAGGAAGAAACAAATTCACTGACAGTATTTAGATAGTAACGGAGGACAGTTTCTCATTACTCACATTGTACAGTTGATTCTTGTTTTTGATGAAGCACCAATAAATATACAAGCATATTTATTTGTTGAAGCAACTCATAGTCCTCCACACACATGTGTTCCTATATAATTACTTCCATTCGTTTATTGCGCATCTATTTATAAGTTTTGCAGAGATCATGGCTTGCATTTGCAGATAATAGAGTCATAAAGTCATAGAGTGATACAGTGTGGAAACAGGCCCTTCGGCTCAACTTATCCATACCAGCCAACATGTCCCAGCTACACTAGTTCCACTTGCCCGCGTTTGGTCCATATCCCACCAAACCTGTCCTATCCATGTACCTGTCCAACTGTTCCCTAAATGCTGGGATACTCCCAGCCTCAACTACCTCCTCTGGCAGCTTGTTCCATACACCCACCACCCTTTGTGTGAAAAAGTTACCCATCAGATTCCTACTAAATCTTTTCCCCTTCACCTTCTGTATAGAACGTTGTTATGAAACGTTAATACATATTTTGATGCTGTTGTCTTTTTAAGTGCATGTGTATCAGTGCAATGCACTCTCTGAACTGATGTCAGAGCAATGTTGCTTTATTCTGGGCAAAGGAAGGCCTCCAGCACTTTCATTATATTATCAAAGATCAAACATTTTCAGCAACATTTTGTTTTAAATCGTTCAGTGCTTCACATTATGTTGGGGAAAAAAAAACTGATTGCAACTTCTGGAACATATATATGCATAGTTCAACATGGAAATCTAGACTCTACTATCAGTGAATTTCCGTTCCTCCATTGTTTGAACTGTTTTTCATTCTCATCTAGCTTAATCAGTAGTAATCAGAGGAATTGTAAGAACTTGTCTATGTTTAATAAGTTTCTCATCTGTGGCCTTCAAAGGTTCCCATATCCACGAATCCCAACATTTTTTTCACCAAATCTTTTCTGCAGTCAGGTATCGCCAGCTAGAAACTACCTTTCCTATCATAGAGTCATAGGGTCATACAGCGTGGAAACTTGCCCTTGCCGGCCAACATGTCACAGCTGCACTAGTCCCACCTGCCTGCCTTTGGCCCATATCCCTCCACACCTGTCCTATCCATGTCCCTGTCTAACTGTTTCTTAAACATTGGGATAGTCCCAGCCTCATGTGGATACGGGTATAATGTACAAACTCCATAGAGACAGCACACGTGTCAGGATCGAACCTGGATGTCTGGCGCTGTAAGGAAACAACTCTACCGCTGTGCCACTATGCAGGGAGCGGATGAGAAAGTGTTATACCAGAACTAGATAATCAGTGGTCGGCATGGACTCTGTGGGCCAAAGGTCCTGTTTCAATAATGTATCGCTAAACTAAAACTGGAGACGAAATGGAGCAAACTAAAGCCCTGGAGCAACTCTGGCGCAGTGGTAGAGTTGCTGCCTTACTACGCCTGAAACCCAGGTTTGATCCTGATTATGGCTACTGGTTGTATGGAGTTTGTACGTTCTCCTCATGACCGCGTGGGTTTTCCCGAGGTGCTCCATTTTCTTCCCACACTCCAAAGACGTACAGGTTTGTAGGTTAATTAGCTTTGGTAAAAAGTTATAAATTGTCCTAGTGTGTATGATAGGGCTAGTGTAGGGGGATCACTGGTTGACACAGACTTGGTGGGCTGAAGGGCCTGTTTCCACGCTGTATCTCTAAACTAAACTAAACTAAACTAAACTAAACCTGAATAAACCACAAGATGCAGCAAGATGTAACTGAGGCTCCTTCATTTGCTTTGGCCAAGTTCCTTAAGAAATTATGATTCTTACAAATATGAATGGAATGTTTATTATATATCACTAACGTTCCTTGGATAAATTACTTAAAAAGTAACTTAGATTTGTAATAATTCATTAGTGTTGTAAATTATGCATGTCGTAATTTTTGTCTCAAAATTAGATTTAATCACATTAAAAGTTTAATTAAAAACGGAATATTTTAATACCAATTTTTTATTCTAAGTAGATTATATAAAAATCTTAAAACGACCAGCTGTCTGCTAATTTGTCCTAATATAACTGTATAACTTAAAAGATTCCATGGGTTTCAATTGAAGTACTTGAACTGAGCTACATTTGCCACCCCTCTCATAATGTATGTCAACTCTTAAATCATTTATATAAGCTATTGGCAGGTAATTTATATTACTATGACAGTGTCATCCACTTCCAAAGAAAACAGAAACAGACTGTCACTTATACTGTATATTCCAATCTAAAAATAGTACTGTTCCCACTTGGGGAAGTATTGAGATGCTGGCAATGTCTAAGCCATTAGTCTGTTCATGTGGATGTATATAAACAGTACACATCTTCAATTTATTTTATTTGTGGATATTTTGTGATGTATTTTACACAGAATAATCAGAGTGCTGATTTGTTTATGATGGCAGGATAGAGCAGAACAAGCTTCTACTTATTAAAATTATCATTCAGCACAAAATCAGGATACAGCCACTTGGACCAGGTACTTGAGCAACTTAATCAGGTCAACCACTTCCTTCCTGATCTGCACCTATATCGATCTCTGTAAACAGCATTTACTCACCCTGCCTTCTTCATTCAGGGCCGACAAACCAGACTTTTTTTGTGTAGCTTTCCCATTCATCATTCCCTGCTGCGTCTGTTTGCAAATGGCTATTTAAAGCTCTTAAAGCAGAAAACGTTCCAATTCCAATTGGTTAGCAAAGCTTACAAGTGGGAAATGAAACAGCCTGCCCCTGCAACTGGAGATGGTAGCAAAGTATCTACTGGATAGGGATGTTATTCATCACCCAGAGGTCCCGACGATTAGGAGGAACTTCTTTCAGCAGAGTGTTGTGTATCTGTGGAACTCATTGCCACAGAGGGCTGTGGAGGCCGTCATGGAATATTTTAAAGTCAGAGGTAGACAAGTTCTTGATTAGAATGGATGTCAAGAGTTATGGGGAGAAGGCAAGAAAATGGGATTAGAAGACAGCGATCAGCCATAATTGTTGATAGGTGCTCCAGTTTCCTCCCACATCCCAAACACATGTGGGTTTGTAGTTTAATTGGCCTCTAAAATTTCGTTTAATTTAGTTAATTTAGTTTAGAGATACAGCACAGAAACAGCCCCTTCAGCCCACCGAGTGTGTGCCACCCAGCGAGCCCCGCTACACTAAGGACAATTTACAATGTTGACCTAAGCCATCTAACCGATAAACCTGTGCGTCTTTGGAGTGTGAGAAGAAACCGGAGCACGTAGGGAAAACCCACGCGTACAAACTCCGTACAGACAGTATCCATAGTCAGGATCAAACCTGGGTTTCTGGCGCAGTAAGGTAGCAACTCTACCGCCCGCATTTCAACATGATTTGCATCATCGTTGACCTGGGGAAAGTTACACGCAATTCAGTCTACAAGAAAGGAAGAATTGAATGCTCAGGTCTAAATGCCACCACACAATATCAAGAAGTAAAATTATCCAAAGCACATTGGAATTCTTCCTTGTGGTATCAATCCTATCCAACTCATGATTAAAATCTGATTTGGCTTAATTTGTGCTGTGATTTTAGTCTGAAATCTTGTAGCAACACCAAATTCATCTCTTGAGTCACATCATACTATTCAATATATTGGCAATGTGTCTCTTTGAGAACAGGGACATTTATGGTCAGGGATTTTAGGTTTAGGTTTAGGTTTATGATTGTCACATGTACCAAGGTACAGTGAAAAGCTTTATTGTGGATGCCATTCAAAAAGATCAGATATACTATACATAAATACAATCAAGCCAAACGTATGTACAATAGACGAGAGCAAAGGGGAAGGTACAGAGTGCAGAGTTTAGTTCTCAGCATTCTAGTGCATCAGTTTCGTAGACAATGTCTAATGTCCACAGTGCGGTGAAGGTGAATCAGACAGTACCCTTGCTTATTGAAACACATTTCAAAAGGATGATAACAGAGGGGAAAGCTGTTCCTGAGTCTGGCAGTGCACACTTTCAAGCTTCTGTGTGAGATAGTTAGATTTAGCTCTTTGGGCTAACAGAATGGGGAGAAGGCAGGAACAGGGTACTAATTTAGGATGATCAGCCATATTGAATGGCGGTGCTGGCTCGAAGGGCCAAATGGCCTACTCCTGCACCTATTTTCTATGCCTACGCCTACGAGACAAGTCTTTGATTATGTTGGCTGCTTTACCGAGACGGCGTGAAATCCAGATGGAGTCAATGGTGGAAAGTTTGGCCTTTGTGATGGACTGGGCTACATCTATCACTCTGCAATTTCATGCGGTCTTGGCCAGAGCTGTTCCTGAACCAAACTGTGATGCAACACAACAGGATGCTTTCTAAGGTGCATTCTGTCGAGGTTTGTAAGAGTCGTTAGAGACATGCCGAGTTTCCTCAGGAAGCAGAGTGTTGATTGTGTGTATTTTCCACCAGTGCAAACACCTGCAAATCTTTGTATTTTCTCCCCATAGGACGGAACATTTGAAGTAACTACGCTTTGAATTATTGCCTGTTTATGTACCAATGCATTCTCATTGCAATAAATTATTTTAGCACAACATTTAAAATCTGGGATTCCATTGTTTCTCCTTACCGAAAAAAAAGTGAATTTTATTGGGTTCTGAATGCTCATGGAAATATTGAAATGTTGCGTGATTAGGAGCTTTCCGTTTGCTTCAAGGAGTGGATTTTAGTTGGTTACTTTTTAATGAGAAGTCAACCCTGAGATTACCAAAAAGTGTGCAGGTTGCCATAGATTCAAATCTATGTAATTGTTTAGATTGAAAGTCATTAGACTAAGAACACCTGAGGACAGAAGTTCAGAGACATTTGGCCAGATCTCACCATGTATAGAATGGTAGCTCACTGTCCTCCCAGCCCCATCATCACCTTTGCTGAATGCAGAAGGCTTACCTTACTGATCCAAACCATCCTGAAGCCTAATGGTTTGGTGTGGACACCAACAGAAGGATTAGAAGTGCAATGAGAAAACCCATTCCTGAAATATTCCTGATACCCTTTCACAATAGACAATAGGTGCAGGAGTAGGCCATTCGGCCCTTCGAGCCTGCACCGCCAATATTGACATCTAGCAAGGGTACACAAAAAGCTGGAGAAACTCAGCAGGTGCAGCAGCATCTAAGGAGCGATTTAGGGAGGAGGAGAACTTCTTCAAAGTAGGCATACCTTGAGGAGATATCGCAGTGGAGTAGACAAAGTTTTAAAGAAGGAACTGCAGATGCTGGAGAATCGAGGGTACACAAAAGGCTGGAGAAACTCAGCGGGTGCAGCAGCATCTAAGGAGCGAAATTGATTGACATCTAGCAAAGCTGGGCACTTCGCCAATGGTATAAGCATCAATGAGTTTTAATGGATGTTAAATCACTTTGACGTTTAGAGAAATTGAATATTGTGGCTATTATACTTGAACTAAATGATAAATGGCAATTAAAAATATTTAAAAATAAGAAAAGTAAATTTAACTGTAAATGACCGTTTGATATGCAAAATTAGTTTACAACAAAAATAATATAATTTTAAAGCAAATAAATTACCTATCCACATTTTGTCAGCCGACCACCTTATTGTCGGCCACAGACTAGTTTAAGTAACTGAATAGCAATAGTTCTCAGCAGAAAGATTGCATTATCTGCAGAGATCCAGCCCGTTGTAGCTGCTCTTCCAGAAACTAGTGGGTGTGCTGTGCGATTGCCTAGCAACGAACCATGTGCAACAGCAGTGAAGCTGTTGTATCTCAACAGTGCCACATCTGCCCCATCCTCTGTGCTAAGCAAGCGAGAGGAGGATCTTGAACAAGGTCGGCACGAGCTGCAGCAGCTGTGAACTGAATCATGTGCAGCAGTTCAGAGAACCACAAGGTCACCTGAATTGCAGTTGAAACCCTGCAGCCACCTGGCACACCACCCTTTCACACTGTGATCACGTAAGCAGCCATGGGTTAAATATTGTACATAGGCCACACAAAAGTAAATGCAGTGCCAATCATCAAACACTGAGTTGAAATAAAAATCTCTACATTTAACCTTGAAAATCCTTGTGTAATTAGTTTTTTAGTTTAGTTTAGTGATACAGTATGGAAACAGGACCACCAACCCGCACACTAGTTCCATGTCATCCCAGTTTCGCATCCTACACACTTGGGGTAATTTACAGAAGCCAATCACAAACAATGAGTTGAAATAAAGGTCTCTATATTTTACCTTGAGATTCCTTGTGTAATTAACTTAGTTTGGGTTACAGGTACAGCATGGAAACAGGTGCTTTGGCCCACCGAATCCGCACTGACCAGCGATCATCATACACTGGCATTATCCTACACACTCGGGACAATTTACAATCTTTACCAAAGCTGTGCTACTGTGCTGTCCACTGTGTGGAAAAGATGATGAAGCTTTTCTTTATTGCAAGGTGGGGAATTGCAGAGGTATTGGAGCTGATATTTTAGCCACCTTAAAGACAGACCTGAAGCTTAGATCAATGTAGCAGAAGCTTCAGGAGTTTTGTCACCTTAGCCTTCTTGATCCCCAGCATCTTCCCTTCTCATGTGCAGGCAATGGCGCAGCGGTAGAGTTGCTGCCTCACAGCGCTTACAGCCTCCGAGACCCGGGTTCGATCTCGACTATGGGTGCTGTCTTTAGGGAGTTTGTACGTTCTCCCCGTGACCGCGTGGGTTTTCTCCAAGATCTTCGGTTTCCTCCCACATTCCAAAGACATAAAGGTTTGTTGGTTAACTGGCTTGGTAGAAATGTAAATTGTCCCCAGTGCGTGTAGGATAGTGTTAACGTGCGGGGATTACTGGTCAGTGGGGGCATCTCGTGCAGTGCATTCCACGCTGCAGCTCGAAACTAAACTAAATTAAACTAAACTTGTCGGCTTCTGCAGGCTGCAATGAGCATGGGAACTGCTGTACTGCAGGGTATTTCTGATCTATTGAGAGGTGTAAAGTAATACTTTGGGATGCCAAAGAAGCTGAAGCCACAGCCCTGACACACAGATGTTTGGGACAAACTGGACAAAAGAAAGACATGAATTTGGTGGAATTTGTCTAGCTTGATATTCCACTGTGCTGATATTTCACACCTTGCTCGATATTCAACAGCCCTGATATACCGCAGCTCGTGCTGTACAGTCTGAAGGTCTGGTATCCCACATAGAGCTGATATTTAGTTTAATTTTAGCTTAGAAATAGACCATGGAAACAAGCCCTTCGGCCCAACACGTCCTTGCACACCAGCGATCACCCATGGACTAGTTCTACGCGACACGCAGGGGGACACTTTTTTAACCAACGTCAATGAACCTACAAACCTGTATGTATTTGAGATGTGGGAGGAAACCGGAGCACCAGGAGAAAAGCCACATGGTCACAGGGAGACCGTAAAAGCCACATGGCCACAGGGAGACCGTAGTCAGGATCGAACCTGGGCCTCTGCGCAACAAAGCAGCAACTCTACCACTGCACCACTGTGCCGCCCTAATTCCACAGTCATTGTTGGCCACTCAGAAATGTGAGGGAAAGTTAGCTTTTGTAAATGACGAATGGGCCACAGCTTTCATCCACCCAAGAACAGTAAATTAAACCTTGGGTGATCTTTGAAATTTCTGCTGTTTGAAGAGAATTGAGAGTTGTGATAAGCTTAAGGACCACTGGCAATAGTCTAGTTGAGTTTAATTTAGAGATACAACGCGGAAACAGGCCCTTCGGCACACCGAGTGATCCCCGCACATTCACAATATCCTACACACACTAGGGACAATTTACATTTATACCAAGCTAATTAACCTACAAACCTGTATGTCTTTGGAGTGTGGGAGGAAAGTGACGATCTCAGAGAAAACACACGTGGTCATGGGGAGAACTTGCAAACTCCGTACAGACAGCACCCGCCGTCGGGATCGAACCAAGGTCTCCAGCACTGCAAGCGCTGTAAGGCAGCAACTCCACCGCTGCGCCACCGTGCCCCCTGGCGGCAATAGTGTACCGGTGCTTGAGATTGTTCAAAGTATTCCTCAGTTGTTACCATTATCCTAACTAGAGACTGTAGTCCATGGTCTTTAGTCTTTAAGGGATAGCTACTCTTTATAATTCAATAAATACAATATGATTGTTATGAATTGCAATGGAAGTAACATGGAGAGATAAGAAACTGAAGTAGCTGGAATCTTGCCCCCCCCCCTCTCCCTCTCACTCTCTCCCTAACTCTTTCTGTCTTTTTCTCTCTTTATCGCTCTCTCTCTCTCTCTCTCTCTCTCACTTTGGGCAGCACAGTGGCGCAGCGATAGAGTTGCTGCCAAACAGCGCCAGAGACCCGGGTTCGATCCTGACTACAGATGCTGCCTGTATCGAATTTATACGTTCTCCCTAGGATTGCATTGGTTTTCTCCGAGTGCTCTGGTTTCCTCCCACATTGTAAAGATGTGCAGGTTTGCAGTTTAATTGGCTTTTGTTAATTGTCTCTAGCGCATAGGATAGAACAAGTGTAGGGGTGATCATTGATTGGAATGCACTAGGTGGGTTGAATGGCCTATTCCACGCTGTATCTCTAATACTCAAAAAGACTTAAAATTGGAGAATTCAACGTTCATACCATTGGGTTGCAAGTTTCCCAAGTGGAACGTGTGCTGTTGTTCATTTTGCCTGTGACCAAACTCTGGATGATGGATGGGGTCCATGACAGAAAGGTCGGTATGGAAATGGGAAAGGGTGATAAAATGGTTAACAACTGACAGATCCATCAGGGCTGAGCAAGTATTCGTCGAAACGGCCACCAAGTCTACGCTTGGTGTCGCCAATGTGAAGGAGGCCAATTTGGGAACAGCGGAAGCGGTAGATGAAGTTTGGTCAGTCTGTTTGCCAATAAGTCAGGCATCAATCATCGTGAGCTCATTATCCCCGGCAGGCATGGATCATAGATATTTGCAGCTTATTTTTTGATGCGGGCATTGTTGGCAATATTTTTGCCTACGCTAAATAGCATTTGAAAAGATTGTGGTGCATCTCTCTGGTGCTGATATTTCCATATTGTTGTTGGATAGGGGACTCTAGGCTTTAGATTAATTGACAATGAAGTTCTGATGTGTATCAGGATGCACAATGAAGGGCCATGACGCTAAACATCACCTATCCATGTTCTCCAAACATGCTGCCTGATCCGCTGAGTTACTCCAGCACTTTGTGCCTTACTTTGTAAACCAGCATCTGCAGTTCCTTATGTCTTCAGAATGACGGAAGGAATCTGAGATGGCAGCATTCCAATGAGTAGCCAGTTATGTCCTCACTAGTGATAGAAGTAGCAGGGTTGGGAAGTGCTCATGGAAGAATCCAAAATAATCCAAATTCCACATAGACCTGACATGAGGGCAATATTGGACTTGGGCCCCTACATCTGTAAGGTAGAGCAATGACTTACCACTCAAGGTCCAAGTCTATTATTATCCCTTCACAGTTTACTATTCAAGGCTTTATGTCATCTGCAAATTTGGAAACGTTGGCCTTGTCACTGTTATCCATATCACTTCTATATTAAGAAGACAGAATCATAGAGTGATACAGTGTGGAAACAGGCCCTTAAGCCCAACTTGCCCACACGGCCAACATGTTCCAGCTACGCTAGTCCAACCTGCCTGCGTTTGGTCCATATCCCTCTAAACCTGTCCTATGTACCATGTCTATGTACCTGTCCATGTACAGATATCCATGTACCTGTCTAACTGTTTCTTAAATGTCCGGATACTCCCTTCCTCAACTACCTCCTCTGGCAGCTTGTTCCATACACCCACCTACCTCTGTGTGAAAAGGATACTCCTCAGATTCCTATTAAATCTTTTCCCCTTCATCTTAAACTATGTCCTCTGGTCCTCGATTCACTTACTCTGGGCAAGTGACTCTGAGCATCTACCCAGTCTATTCCTCTCACGTTGTCCTTATGCTGACCTCTAGGGTTCTCCATTCCACACTTCCCTCCCAATATGAAAACTAACCTCTCACCATCACACTCTTATCTCTTGGTACCTTGCCAATTTCCTATCCAAGCTTCCACATAGCCTTCAATCTCGATAACAGGCAAGGGGCATACTTGCATTGGAAGTAGCCAAAGGGTCACCACATTGAGTGGTGGGATGAAGGGGTTGTCATATGAGGAACAGTTGAGAAGACAAGAACATTTATTGGAGCTTGGGGTACCTTATTGATATTTGTTCATGTAAGATTCTGCAAAGTTTGCAGAATAGATGCTGTGATAATAGTTTCCCTCATATGAGAATCTGGAACTGGGGACATAGTTTCAGAGTAGAGGATCCACCCACTTATGATGGAGATGAGGAAGAATTTCATTTCTCATAAATTGTGAATCATTGGCATTCTGACTCCCAGAGATTGTGGTAGCTGAGTCGGTGAACGCATTAAAGGCCAAGTTAGATTTTCCGATGAGATTGGAGCCAAAGGTTCCAGGGAACATGTAAGCAAAAGGAGCTGAGGCCAAGAATAAATGATTTTTTTTTCAATGGTTGAGCAGGCTGGTCTCACTTCTTGCATTTTTTATAAACAATATGTGGAAATATCTCCTCACAATTAGCGATGCATTCATTATACAAGACATTATTTATAACAATAGTGTCATACAGCAGAGAAACAGGTCTTTGACCCATTGAGTCTGCACTGATCCTCAAGCACCTATTTATACTGATCCTGTGCTAACCCCATTTTATTCTCCCCACCTTCACATCTTCTCCCCCCCATTTCTATCACACACCTACAGTACTCACTAGCACCAATTTGCAGTCGTCAATTACCCTGACAATTCACTCATTTTTCAGATGTGGGAGGAAACTGTGACACTGAGGGGAAACCCACTTGGTGACATTGAGAACATGCAAACTCCACACAAACAGCACTGGAGGTTGGGACTGAATCTTGGTCATTGTGTGAATGCGTCATCCATATCTTTCAGGAACTTCATGTCGAAGCCACTTCACCCAATTTGCACCATTTCGAGCTCCTTTGTCAAGTTCCTATCATTTATTGTCCTGCCATGATTTGTCTTCTGACTGTCAATTGAGCAAATTAAAATGAGCCCCAGTTTTGTTGCAGCTCTGAAGCCCTATGTTGTACCCCTAATCCCCAACAAAGAGCATAGATTATTTTTAAAAAAGTACAGCACAGTCACCAGCCCTTTGGACCACAAGGTCTAAAAGCCTCTTAAACACCAACATTATATCTGCCTCCAACACCACATCTGGTAGCATTTTATGGGTAGCACGGACATATATTAAGAAACAAAGAACAGCAAAGGCTGGTTAACAAATAAAAGGATACAGTGCTGGAGTAACTCAGCAAGTCAGGCAGCATCTCTGGAGAACATGGATAGGTGACGTTTCGGGTCGTGACCCTTCTTCAAATTGAGGTTTATTTGGTAGATACTGGACTGGTCATTGGGGGGAAAGATGGAAACTTGAAAACTGATTACAGTTTTAAATTACAAGTGCTGAGAATGTTCATTTAAAACAAATTAGGTGCTTCCTGTGATATGCAGATTAATTCTAGTGATTTCATAAGTAGTCAATTATAATCTTGATTCAGGACCGACTGCATAAGTTGCTTGTCTCTCTGCTGCCAATTTGGAGCAGATGGTCAGGTAATAACTTTGCAAACAAACCTCCAGACCATCGGGAAGGACATATCAGCAATGGAGCACCATAGTTCACATGAGGCTGACAAATGATGGCTAAAACCCAACTTTTAATATCACCTTGTACACTGCCAAGTGATACTTTCAATGCATACATTAATGCAGTTTCAGTTCAGGTTAGTTTAGTTTATTACCACATATACGGAGGTACAGTGAAAAGCTTTTTGTTGCGTGCGATCCAGTCAGCAGAAATACAATACATGATTACAATCGAGCCATTTACAGCGTCCAGATACACGATAAGGAAATAACATTCAGTGCAAGGTAAAGCCAGCAAAGTCCGAACGAGGATAGCCCAGGGGTCACCAATGAGGTAGATAGTAGTTCAGGACTGCTCCCTTGTTGTGGTAGGATGATTCAGTTGTCTGATAAGAGCTGGAAAGAAACTGCTTTCAATGATGGTCTTTTAGGACATCATTCATGGGTGCACTTTGTCCTTGAAAAAGTGCGATAACAGATTTGGGTTTATCAATGCCTTTAATGGTGCAGTTTTGTCCATGCGGATTGCAGCACATGTCAAATATTCCAAATTATTGCATGTCATTCTCAGCTACCCCAGCACAAGTACTGTGACAGCGGCAGTCAAAATAACCAACAACTGCTTATAAATATATTTCTAAAACAGAATCAGATTTTTATGTGATTTTTCTGTCAATTACATTGCAGTATTCCCTGAAGCATTTTCTAATGCATCAGATATATTTGTGATGACAATGAGCTGAGATCTAATGGCTCTACATAGGCTGGTTGTGCCATTCTGCTGCATGCAGCTTTGCTGACTGCGGACACACTACCTGGCACATTGAGTTTGTGCGTCAGCATTCTAGGGGAGAAATTAATGAAAAATCAATCTGTGTGACTGCAGTGGTTGCACTGTCCACTCTAACCTAGTTTCAACATTATCTTCTACATTGCTACTCCAAGTGATAGCACTGTTTAAAATGGTGAGTAGACTACAAGAGTTTTAGTTTCATGTTTCAGTTCTGTCTGGAGGATAAAAGTAAAATGCTGCAAAAGGGTTTCTGCAGCTCTGAGGATATGACCGATTGGAGTGCTGAACTGATCCTAGCACTTATTTTGTACCCATTCTTCTAACCTTGGACTTTTTATACCAGTAGTAAAATGTATGAAATAGATGTCATTTGAAAATTTTTAAGACATTAACCTAACGAATGCTGTGGACAAGTCTGTTTCTACTTCTCTCTAATAATATGAGTGTTCTTAAATAATGTGGCAACTGTAATTTAAACTGTACTTTAGCTTTTTCTTTCTCTGTAATTTGTGTGTGAATTCTGTAAGGAAATTGCTGATGTTACTAAAACTGGATTTTAATACCAATTCATATCCTATGTTAGTACTTATCCAGTTAAATTTCACTGTGAGTTAATATAAAGATCATTGTGTGCGTTTGACTGCAGCGTGTTCAAGACAATTTGCAGCTGGTGAAATCTCTGCTCATTTATTCAATTACCCAAATTCCTTTAGTTTTTCCCACAGTGAAGTGAATCTCTGCAGTCTCAATGATGACTTCTCTGCTGTTACTTGCTCTGCTGTCCGTCTGCTGGGCTGATTTTAACCTGAACTCCACAGACTCAAAATACTTCAGAACGATCTACATTGCAGGTAAGGGCACTGAGGGCAGGGGGATAACCAATACCTTTCTTTAGAGAGTATCAATCACTGTATTATACATTCATTCTTGTATTCATGAATTCATGTAAAACTCTGTTTGATTTAACTGATACTGCATTAAAGATTACAGAAAGTAATTTCATAAATATACATTGACATTTAAAGTATTTGAATATATAATAAATGCTATTGATTGTACATTATATATGAATTACCATAACAATTGTTTATTTTTTTTAATGTTTTTGCTGCATTTGTTCTCAAATATGCCTGATAATTATTCTACATTACTATTTTAAGCAGTACTCACCAGGTACCCAGCAGAATTCTACAATCCCCGCCTTCACTCAGCATATTATGTTGAATTAGTATAACACTTCCCTTCTTCACAGTAGGCTCTCAGTTTCTTATCAGTATTGCCAGCTGTTGTTTTT